>CAUYQG010231655.1:0-70055 GCA_963574415.1 Tarsius wallacei | reverse complement strand
CACACACACACACACACACACACACAAAACAACAAAGAAAAAAAAAAGAAATATCTTTGACTCTAAGAAGGTAGTCAAAATGAAGAATGGAGACTCTATCCTCCTCAAGGAAACTTATAAATTAAGAGGAGATTTATTTTTTTTAATGCTACGTGGGCCTCAATACTGTTATTTTCTTGTAAGCCAGGATCATGTGGTCTGTGCTAATGGGTAATACAGTAGTTGAAGTTCTTCTTGAAATGACAGCGCTTTTTATCAACATAGCCCAAGATAAATTACAGGTTGCACGCTAGCCTTCCCATGCCATTATTTATTCTGTGAAATATTAATGAAAAGGAGAAATTTTTTCCTTGTATAGGGTTGGATGTGTAATCTTTAAAACTTGCTCTGAGGCCGGGTGCGGTGGCTTAAGCCTTTAGTCCCAGCACTTTGGGAGACTGAGGTGAGAGGATTGCCTGAACCCATGGGTTTGAGAACAGCCTGGGGAACTTGGCAGGACCTCGTCTCTACAACAAATCAAAAAGTTAGCGGGACATGGTAGCACGCACCTGTAGTTTTGACTACTTGGAAGGCTGAGGCGGAAGGATCGCCCGCCCAGCAGGTTGACGCTGGGGTGGCCGTGAGCATGTCATTGCACTCCAGACTGGGCGATGGAGTGAGACTCCAGCTCAAAAAAAAAAAAAAAGTTTCTCAGAGATAGGAAGTATCATTCTTTTTCAGAGCAATTACTATTCAAACATTCTATAAGATATGCCTGTGCTTAGCTAAATCACCCAACAGCATCTGCACAAGTGTGTCCTTGACCAATGCCTGGAGTTTTAAACAGTTCAGAAGTTGAGTAAAATCCATTCAGAAGAAACAGGATACTGAAAATGAAAAAAAAAAAAAACCAAACTAAAGAACAAGACAAAAACAATTTCACATTTGTAAGGAGCGATTGTCCTAGCTCAAGTCAAGACTTCTATTGTACAGGACGAGATTTTCAAGTACAAGATGGCCCCTGTGATTTCATTTTCCCATAATTCAAAGGTCTAGTTCAGTGTAGTAGCTACTGTCCTCATTCATCAGCTCATTTTATTAATAAAGCAATATGCAATGATATGGTTCCTCTCTGGAGAGCAGAGTATTTTACAGTCTCTTTATGTAATAAAGGGTTT
Organism: Tarsius wallacei; assembly: GCA_963574415.1. Taxonomy (NCBI): domain Eukaryota; kingdom Metazoa; phylum Chordata; class Mammalia; order Primates; family Tarsiidae; genus Tarsius; species Tarsius wallacei. The sequence goes on along the minus strand of CAUYQG010231655.1, from coordinate 68,898 downwards.
GAACAGAAAAGGAATGAAACTCTTCCAGATTTCTAGGGAGCACAGGACAGCCTACCCTGGCAGGCATTACAGGTGGAAGCCAGGAAGAATCTAACCACTTTTCCAAGAGAACTTATGGTTTCTGTCACCCGATTGAAGAAGGGATGCCACCATGCCTCACCCAGCTTCTTTCCTGAATGTGTCTTCCACAAGACAGTGGTGCTAGTGATGGTGATGTCAGAATACGGATTAGGTGAAGGGGAGGATAGACTGTAGACTTAAAAATAAATCTGGCTCTGACCAGATACCGTGGTTCACACCTGTAATCCCAGCACTTTGGAAGGCCCAGGTGGGAGGATCGCTTGAGGCCAGGAGTTGGAGACCAGCTTGGGCAGCATGGTGGAACCTTGTCTCTACCAAAAAAAAAAGGTCTCCATGTATTTGTCACAGGATGGGTAGAAGTACCATGAATTCTTGCACAGACCATGAGAGGGCATGCCTCTCTCTCTCAAGAGTCCTAGTTGGAATATCAGTGACAGATCTGTGCCGTGTACGAATGCTCAAATGAAGATATGTTCTGGCATGGTTTTTTTTAAGGATTATGAAGCAAAGGAACCCACTTTCTTCAGGCAGGTGAAAGCAAAACTTCTTCAGTTGAAGGTGGAGGCCTAGAGCCCACCTGCCAGAGGGGACCAGTTGTCCGCCACCCTCCCTGGAGGCATCTCTGTGGGTTCCATCCTCCCTGAGGTTTGAAAGTCTAGGTTTGGGGCAACTTGTCATAATGCCTTGGTGAGCAAGCCTCTGTGACCTTGGAGATGCTGGGTCCTGCTCATGGAGCAGGCTTTTGGACAAACGTATATGCTGCTTCATCACACTCGAGTGAGAAATGGGACTTAGCAGAATGTGGCTCTTAAAACTGAATTGGAGGAGACAAAGGCACAGTTACATGGATCATCTGCCCCAAGAAATAGCCAAGGCTTTGAATTCTGATGACTGTTCTGTGCTGTGGCACACCCTCCTGATATGTTCCCCATATTAGGCTTCCTTAGTACCGTGCTTATCCTTCCTTCAAGATGCTTATTCTTTACCTTTATTTAAATAAGACAGTCTCTTTCAAGTTCTTGGAGGGGATTTTTAGGGAAGAAAATCAGAAAATCAGAGTCCTCTTGGTTACTCCTCAACTTAACTTTACACTTTGATTTCTTAAAAGCACAATTGGGGTGCGGAGAGACGGTGACTTCTATATTCTTACTTCTATATTCTTCTTCCTTATTCTGATTTTATTCCAGGACCAAAGGGGTAGGGAGGGCACCATAGCTATGTTAAAAGACCTCTCTGTTCAATTTTGTCTTTTTCTATTTTCTTCTTTTTGTGTCGTGCAAAGAATTGTGTAGGGCTTTGGAGTAAGGCTGACCGGAGCTTAAATACTGCTCTGCTTGTTTTAGAACTGTGTGACATTGGGCCAGCCATAACGTATACATGTCTGACACACAGAGTAGGTGCTTACTGAATGCAAGTTCTCTTTCCACTTATTCTCTAAAGTCTGTCCATCAGCCTAAAAGCAGGGGGTTAAAATCCTTAGCTGTGAAACGTACACGTAAATAAGAGAATATTCTCAGATGGAAAAGAAAGAATAAAACAATCCTCAGGAATTCACAATCTGTGTAGGTTTCCTAGCTGAGCTGTAGAATCCTGAGAGGTCCGGAAGAGCTGGGTAGGCTGTTTTCTATTCCTAATTTGGTCAGATGCCATTGCAGACTTGAGCCCGATACCAGCTGCTTGGGTCCCTTGATCATCTGTGAGAGAGCATTATGTTGTGTTTCCATGGAGACTTGGTTTTATTTCTAACTAAGGTTGACCAGGAGAGGGGGGGAGGAATCAGTAAATATGCAAACACATGTATCAATTGAAAAGAAACTGAAGGAAATTGTGATGGAGAAAGTGCCAAGTTGCTGTATAGATCCCTCTGTTGACTTAGACATCTAAGCAAAAATAGAAGCCTTAAAATGCATTTTATTAGTGACTATATCTATAAAAGAGCCAAGAAGGTCTTTCAGTCATCTCTAAGGGGCTGAAAATCAATTGTCTCCATGACATAGTCTTGAACTCTGAGTGAGATGGTAAGCATGAGCCTGAGGTGGGGTTGAAGTCCCCAGAGGGGTGGTTTTACAGACAGCACAGAAATCCCTAGACTGTCAGGATCCAGCAAATACCTTGCTTTGAGGCAATTTTAGAATCCTAACATTGACGGGAAGACCTCAAACAGACAGAAAATGAAGTTCTAAGCTGGGGACAACACTTTTTCTGTAAAAGGCCGGAGAGTAAATATTTTAGGTTTGAGGGCCATGTCCACCTCCTTCATAATTAACTGAAATCGGACCCGGTAGGGGGAAAGGAGCCATTGGTGGTATGCAAATGAGTAGGCGTGGCTATGCTCCAATAAAACTTTATTTAAGGACACTGAAATTTGAATTGTATATAATTTTCCCATATCACGAATCTTCTTTTTTCTCCTAAATCATACAAAAATGTAAAAGTCATTCTTAGCTTGTGGGTCATACAAAAACAGGTAGCAGGCTGGGTTTGGCTGTCGTTTGCTGACCCCTGGACTGGAAAACAAAGCATTCAAGTGCGCAAGTTACTTATTTACTTGTTTGTGTTGATTTTTAAACCTCTTTGTTTCCAGAAGTATTTAAGGAGCCCAAATGCATATAATTCAGAAAGATAAAAATAAACTAAAAAGAAGATGGAAAAATGAGGCCAAGGAAGACCAAATGAGCAGGAAGGGGAGACAGAGCTGGGTGGAGCTGCACACGGTGTACAAGCCCACGTAGTTGCAAGGGGTGGGCCCGGATCTGCCTCTGAGCTTTCCAGAAGCACTAAATTGTGAAGAGGGAAATGGGGTCTTTTGCAACCCACAGGGTCCTTGAAGCAGAGACAAGCCAGTATCTCCGGAGTGCCACACCTCTTCTTGATCTGGAGAGAAATCTCCTTGTGGCTCTCCCTTGTGGAATGAATAGCATCCCCCCAATGTCCTTAGAGCCAACACAGGAGTGAGCACTGAACCTGGCTCTTTCCTGTGATGCCCCTAATATCACCAGGAGGCGTCAATGCAAATAAGTCAGCAAAAGCACGTGGGTGGGCAGTAGAATCAGTGACTGTTGGTTCCATAGAAACCACACTGGCCACTGGGGGCTTATTTATGCTTTAGAAATTCCCCAATAATGGTGACACTGATTTCTCTATCTCTCTCTGTTTTTAAATGATGACACGGCTTGTCCAGGATTGAAGCGATTGTTTGTCAAAAGCAAGCAAGCAAACAAACAAACCAAAAAACCCAAAAAAACTGTTATTTGCCAACCAAGGACAAAATTTCCTCTAGCCTTGAGCTGAAGGTGGGGAGGGGATGATGAGAGAAGAAAGAGAGAGGTGGGGGAGGTCTGGGAATGACTGACATGGGTGAGCCTCAGAGATAATCTGCTCCAATTTCTGGTCTTGCAGCTGAAGAAAATTGAGGCTCAGAGCTGTCGAGGGATTCTCCTGAAGTTACACTTTCAGCTAGCAACAAGGCTGGGACTAGAATCCCTGTCCCTTGGGTCCCAGGACAATGTTTTCTCCATACCTGCCATATACCAGGGGTGCCAAAAAAGCGTATATACATTTTAAGAGAGTTATCTATGTATTACTTTAGTTTACCATAATAAGAAGTGTCTGGACGCTGATGGTAACCACTTTGAGCACCTCTTCTAATTGTAGAAGTCAAATGTGACTTGAATTCATCTTTTGCTATCGGTATATACTGAGTATTACAATTTTTATGCATTTTTTTTCCTTCCTTAAAAGGTGTATACTTTTTTTTTGGCATCGTGTGTATGTGTATTTTTCCTTTAGTTGGGGACTCACTTTGCCACCCTGACTGGAGTTCAGTGGCACAATCACAGCTCACAGCAGCCTTGACCTCCTGGGCTCAGGCAATCCTTCCATCTCAGCCTCCTGAGTAGCTGGGACTACAGGCGTGCGTCATCACACCAGGCTAATTTTTCTATTTTTTGTAGAGACGAGATCTTGCTATGTTTCCCAAGTGGGTCTCAAACTCCTGGTCTCAAGGAGTTCTGGGGTGACAGGCGCGAGCCTCTGTTCCTGGCCACTCTTTGCATATGTATTCCCAGCTCCAAAACCTCCTCACCACCCCAGACCAACACCACACACACACACACACACACACACACACACACACACACGCACACACGTCTCCTGGAGATGCTGCAGACCCAGTTGTGTTCAGTCCTGCTCCCACTCGTTGCTCTGTGACTTGGACCTGCTCTCAACCGCTGACCCTCCACCCCCTGCTCGAGCCATCCAGCCTCTGCTCGACTTTACCTACTCCATCTAGAACCTTCTCACACAGGCCTCGTGCTCAGGCCATCCAATTCACCTATTCTCCTTCCTCTCTTGCAGGATGGGCCAGTTGTCCAAGCTTTCAGTGGTGCAGGTTACTTATGTGTTTGTGTTTATTTTTAAACCTCCTTGTTTCTAGAAGTATTTAACAGCATGGAACGGTCTTTACTCCCTATAGGGTGTAGATGGTTGGTTATTTGTGTGTATCTATCTTGTTCTCAAAATCATGCTGTCATGACCCTAAGGATGTGAACTAGAACTTCCAGTACCTTGTAATCCTGTGACACTCTTGCACTTAGAAAGTGCTCGCTATACCTGTGTGGCTGGACTGAGGGGTGTGCATCTAGAGGCTGGGAAGCAGAGACACCAAAGAGCATCACATCAGCTGATACGTTGGCAGAGGTAAGTGGGTGGATAGTAGAGGAGATGACAGTGGTTCCACAGAAACCACGCAGGCCACTTTGGGTGAAAGACTAGGAAATTTCCTTTCCTCCACTCACAGTGCTTGCGCCCCATAATTTCTCTCACATCCTAGAACATACTACGTTGCTGAACCTGGCTGAACCTCAGCCTCCCCATCTGTAAAATGGGCTTCATTCAACTTGTTTCACAACGGTTTTGTAAGAATGACATGAAGTCATCATTGTGAAGGCGTTTGGCTCACTGCTCACCAGAGTGGGAGCCCAGGAGCTCCCTTGCTCCAGGGCTCCAATGCTCCAACCATTTTTTTTTTTTTTTTGAGTCAGAGTCTCTCTCACCTAGGTTGGATTGCAATGGCATGATTACAGCTCACTGCAGCCTCCACCTCCTGGGCTCAGGCAGTCCTTCTGCCTCAGCCTCCCGAGTAGCTGGGACTATGGGTGCACACCACTATGCCCAGCTCATTTTCTGACTTTTTGTAGAGATGGGGTCTCGCTAATTTGCCCAGGCTAGCCAAACTCCTTTTAAGCCCATCCTAGGAATCGATCACTTAGTCATCTTCAGAGTTTGAAAAAAGAAGTGTATGGTCTCCCTAGAAAAGATAGAAGGTCAGAAAAGAAACACCTACAGATGGAATCTCACACCATTCTGAGTGTATTTCCCTCCTTTCCTCACTTGCTTTTACAATGTCTTTGCTTCACCTATTGGAATAGCTCCTCAGATTTACTGAAAAAGATTTTTTTCCCTGTCTTTTCACTTCACTCAAGCGCCTATTTAATCAGGACAGCCAAAGGAAGCATTGAAATAAATAACTCTTTAAATGTAATGTTAAGAGATCTTATCAACTGCCATATTTCTGTTGTCTAGCATTGTGTCTAGAATAAAAATATTTGAGGATGGGTATGGTGGTTCATGTTGTAATCCTAATACTTTGGGAGGTCGCAGTAAGAGGATTGCTTGAGTGCAGGAGTTCAAGACTAGCCTAGGCAACATAGCGAGACCTCGTCTTTACAAAAATAAAAAAATTAGCTGGGTGTGGTGGTGCATGCCTGTAGTCCCAGCTACTCAAGAGGCTGAGGTTGGAGGATTATCTGATCCCAGAAGGTTGAGGCTGCAGTGAGCCATGATCATGCCCCTGCAACATAGTGAAACCCTAACTTCTCCAAAATACCTTTTTTAAAAAAAAAAATTTGAGACAGAATGAAATTGAAAGGGCTGAAACTTCCCCCAGCTTGCAGTACCCCTCCATAGCTTACCTCAGTGTCTGAGAATTTCCTTAGACAGGCAACACCAGGCCTCGGAGATTTTCATGAAAAAGACAGTATGTTTGAGTGATGGCCACACTATTCTAAGCTGTTAGATGGCAGACCGAGAAAGAAACAGGACATAGGCCAGGTCTGACCTCAAGAGAAAAGATGGGAAGGAAACTCCTCGGCTAGATCAAGGTAAAAGTTTGGGTGTCGGAGCAGGGCAAAGCACCGCAGACCGATGGTGCAGAAACACTGGAGGGAAGGAACTAAAGACAAGGGGAGTGAAAGCTAGAGGGCAACCTCATCGCCTCACAGCTTCCTCCATGATGTTGGGCCAGAGAGCTTGAAGGTATTTGTTACTGGAGAGAGTTTTCGTTGATCTCTAAATGAAGATTTTAAAATTGTTAGGACCTGTTTTTCACTCTGAACGTCTTCCCCTGGGTTCTGTCCTAGTGAAAACAAGATGTCCAGGCAGGAGGACTTGAAGACAGGTTCACCCTCCCTCTTTCCCTGATGGAAATAAAAATAAAGCCTTTCCTCGCAGGATAACGCTACCCGTATGAAGAGGCATAGAGTGGGCACCTAGGGAAGATCATCCCTCTTTCTCTTTCTCCTTTTCATAATATTATGGGTTGATACAGCATGGAAGTTGAGCATTATTTTACCTGAACATGGTGGCTCAAGCCTGTAACCCCAGCACTTGGGGAGGCTGAGGCAGGAGGACTGCTTGAGCTCAGGAGTTCAAGATCAGCCTGGTCAACATAGCAAAAAACAACAAAAAACAAAACAAAACAAAACAGCCTAGCTGACATGGTGGCACCTGTAATCCCATCTACTCAGGAGGCTGAGAGCAGAAGGGTTACCTGAACCCAGGTGGTTGCCAGCCTGAGCAACAGTGTGAGACTTCCCCATTCTAAAATTTAAAAAAAAGAAAGAAAATTATGTTTGTTCCCAAATTGAACTCGCTGTCATCCTCCCAGCCTCCTCCTGGCCTCAAACACTCTTTCTCTATGCGTTCCTACAATCTGCCCTTTTCATGAGATACTTGGCACACTCAGGCCTGCTTCAGAAGTAGCTACAGTCATGACTGTGAAAATCAATAGCCTAGGAAAAGTGCTACTCAGGCAGGAGGTTGTATTAAAAATTGCCTGCATGATTCATTTTAGGTGGCCTAATTTTGGTAAGTCTCGGGGTCTGTGCTAATTTGCTCCGAGCCCTCTGGCTGCGACTCTGGAGGAAGGTAGGTGACACCGAGATGGCTCGGGCTCAGAACCCGTGTGACTACAGTGCTTGAACCCGGAATAGGCTGCTGCAAAAGGGCTGGTCAAGGAGGCACAGAGAAAGGGGCCTTTTCAGGACGAGCTGATTTCCTACTGTATGGAACAAAAGTTCTAAAGTAAGTGTGTTTTGAAAGTGTCAGTTTAGATAGAAAATGCTTAGAATTTAAGCAAGAACAAGAGCTGAGAGCTGCTTGGACTTGAAGTATTATCTGGGGGACATTCAATCTGTTTAGAAATTTCCACTGGTGGCTTTCCAGGGTAAAAGTTGCTGTATTTATGCAACATCATGAAAACATTAGCAATTCAGGGCTTAGGAACAGAACCGGGTTACACCAACCCGTGTCTCCTCATCTAGAAGTTTTTGGCAGTGGTTTCTTCTAGAAGAAAAAAAAGAAAGGAAAAAAGGCATTTCGAAATCTGATTTTACTGACCAAGGAGCAAACACAGGCCAAATATGTTTTCACACGAGAAAAACAATTCCTGAATTTACCTGCAGCTCCTACAACTGCCACTAGGGTACGCTATTTCCCAAAGAAAACGAAAGCTCTTCTGTTTCCCCAAAACGCAGCCAGGAAGAAATTCTCCAGACAATCCTAAACCAGAACTTATTGTTTGAATCTCTATATTATCCCTGATTGCGACAATCGAAAATTTAACATAATGAGAAAGAAAAGAAATTATAGCCAGCATAGTCCTAAGGTTCTGAGATTCCCTGGGATTCTGTAGAGCACATTTTCTGCCCTGGAAAATGGAACTAGAAAAGGAAAGCACATCTCATTTCCCGGCTTTCCTTAGAGAATGTTCTGTCGGTGTCTCTGTCCTGTCTCAGGGGCAGGCACCTTGCTCCACAGTTAAGCTGGAGCAGACTGGTCAGTCTGGAGGAGTGTGCCGCCTGGATGGCCCGGGAGAGGGCCAGCTCAAAGCCTGCCAGTGTCCTCAGGACCACGGCCCTGCAGGTCTGGCTCACGGCTGAGTTAGGAGATAGCCTTCCTCCTCTATAGCCACTGCTCGTTTCCACTTATCATGGGTCACTTCTCCACACCTGGAGTGTCTGTCTCGCATCCAGTTGAGTTCTCTGCCTGCCCTTAACTAGTCATGAACCGGTTCTCCCTACGTTTCCCAGTGGAGGCATTTTTTTAATAGAGTGTCTGCAAAATATATCATATCCAAAGAAGTGAATCTGTAATGATGGGAGTCCAGCTAGTGAAGAAGCTATTTTTAGACGAACTATCTAGGCCTGATGGCAAGAATTTTTTTTTTTAATTTTCACTTGAAAGTAATTTCAAACATACACAAAAGCTGCCAGAATAATATAATGACCATCTCTAGATAAGGTATCCCTTAACATATTGTTAACATTTGGCCTCATTTGTTTTCATCTTTGCTCATGCTCTTGCATTCTCACTCCTAACACCCCCTTCCCGTTTATTTCTCCAAGTTTTCTGAGCCTAAGTTGCACACATCATGACCTTTTACCCTTCAACACCTCCTAAGAGTTAGAATATTTTTTTATTCCCTAATACCATTACCAAGTTTGGTAACATTTACGTGAATAAGATACCTTGACCTACTCTCTGTATGCTAATATTGTCAACTGGCCCAATTAAACCCTTTGTGGCATTTTTTTACTCCAGTAGTACAAGATCCAGTACTGGATTTTTTTTTTTTTCACCTTTTAATTTTTTAGTTTTAAAGATGTGGGTTACAATTCAAGGTTAGGTATATTCATTATGCAGGTACCCTTGTTGATAAGGTGTGACCCCACCTCCCCCGGCAGATTCCCACTACTGCCAATCCCATCTCCTCGCCCCCCCATCCCCCCACAGTTTCCTGCTACTGCTAATCCTTTTCTTTTTTTTTTTTTTTTTGTTTTGAGTTGGAGTCTCACTCTGTTGCCCAGACTGGAGTGCAGTGGCACGCTCCCGGCCACTGCAGCCTCGACCTGCTGGGCTCCAGCGATCCTTCCGCCGCAGCCTTCCAAGTAGCTGGAACTACAGGTGCGCGCTACCAAACCCGGCTAATTTTTTTTTTGATTTATTGTAGAGATGAGGTCTTGTCAAGTTGCCCAGGCGGGTCTCGAACCCGCGGGCTCAGGCAATCCACTCACCTCCGCCTCCCAAAGCGCGGGATTACAGGCTGAGCCACTGAGCCCGGCTTGCGAATCCTTTTCTTACAGTGTTTTGATAGTTGTTCAAGGTCTGCTTATGAGTGAGAACACGTGATACTCAGTTCTTTGTTTCTGTGAAAGATCACTCAGTATTATAGACTCGAAGTCCATCCAGGTTGCTACGAAGTTCATGATTTTTTTTCTTCCTTATGTCCATCGTGTACATGTACCACATTTTTTTAATCCAGTCCTCTTTGGATGGGTAGCACAGTTGGTTCCATATTCTTGCTACTGTGAACAATGCTGGGATAAACATATGTGTGTAGGTATCTTTTTTATAGAGTGATTTGAGTTCTTCTGGGTATATTCCCAGTAAGGGAGTTGCAGGGTCATATGGAAGGTCAATTTTTAGAACTTTTAGAAATCACCACACTGTTTTCCACAGAGACTGTACTAGTTTACACTCCCACCAACAGTGTAGAAGTGTTCCCTTTTCACCACATCCTCTCCAGCATCTGTTATTTTTTGAGTTATTGCTGATGGCCATCCTGACTGGAGTTAGGTGGTATCTCAGTGTAGTTTTAATTTGCATTTCTTTGATGATTAGTGAGACTGAGTAATTTTTCATATATCTGTTGGCTGTTTGTATGTCTTCTTTTGAGAACTGTTTATTCATATCTTTTGCCCACTTTGTAATGGGGCTGTTTGTTTTTTTCTTTTCAGCACGTTTGAGGTCCTTGTAGATCCTAGATATTAGGCCTTTGTCAGACATACAGTTGGCAAATATTTTTTCACAGTCTGTGGGCTATCTCCCTGCTCTCTAGATGGTTTCTTTGGCTTTGCAGAAGCTTGCCAGTTTGATGAGGTCCCACTTGTCTATCTTATCTCTTATGGCATGGGGTTTTGATCAGGAATTGATTGCCAGTCCCAATTTCCATAATGGTGTCTCCTGCATTTTCTAAGTTCTCGTAGTTTGAGGTTTTATGTTTAAGTCTTTGATCCATTTAGAGTTGATTTTTGTGTATTCAGATAGATAGAGGTCCTGTTTCAATCTTCTGCACGTGGTCAGTCAGTTTACTAAATAGGTTTAGTAAACCATTTACTAAATAGGTTCTCCTCTCTCCAGTGGTTAGTGGTGGAGGTTTTGTCGAAGATGAGTTGGTTGAGAAATTGAGGTTTTGCTTCTGGAATCTCAATCCTGTTCCTTTGGCCTGTATACCTGTTCTTGTACCAATACCAGGCTGTTTTGATTATTGTAGTTTTATAATGAAGTTTATAGTCTGAGAGTGTGATACCTCCGCTTTTTTTTTTTTTTCTGAGGGCTGTTTTGGCTATTCGTAGCTGTTTATGTTTCCATTTGAATTCCTGTATTATTGTTTCCAGGTCTGTGAAGAACGCTGCTTGTCATTTAATGGGTAATGTGTTAAATGTGTAGATTGCCTTAGGTAGGATGGACCTCTTAACAATGTTGATTCTTCCATGGATGGTGTATTGTATTTTGTTGTCATGTATTTGAGACCTCCTTCAATCTGGAATTAACTTCAGTATAGGGAGGTGGTCAGGGGAGAGAGGGTGTGACTCGCTGCAAGTCTGCCTGGGGTTGGCACGGGGTCCTGTGGTCCTCGCAATCGCTGTGCCTGTGGGAAGGTCCTCTGGGTACTGCTACCCCTTCCAGGTCAAGGACTGTGTCTCCTGCAGCTACCCAACAAGGACCGCCATGTTTTCATCTGGAGCTTTAGGTCTAAAACTGAGGTGGATCTCGAGGCACACTGACCTTACCGACCTTCGTGGCCTCAGTCATCCGTGTGCTTGCACCCATGAACCTTTCCTGAGGGGTGGATGCTATTGATGGGCATGTTGAGAGTCAATAGGAACTACGCAGAGAAAGGCCCTCTGAGCACTGACAGGTGACAGACATAGTGGCCTCAGGACGGTGCAGCCCTTGAGTCAGAAACCCTTGAGTGAGATGGGCCAGGGAACCGCTCCAAGAGGCTGGAGCCAAAAAGAAGAGGCCTGTTAAAAGCCAGGTTCAGAGCAGATGAGAGTGTGGATTCCAGCCATAGGTCCTGGCGAACTCACAGTGGAAGGCAGAAGCTTCTAGAAGGTTCCCAGTAGGTTAGGTGGAATATTTTTAGACAAGGAATTTTGGCCCACTTGTGTTCAGCCATTTTCTCCTCTATGATATTCCTCTTAATTTGCTAAGGCAGAAGGAGATAGAAACTCTGATAGTTGTAGAGTGTGGGTACAGAATGTGCAGCTCCTTATATCTAAGCTCTCATTGTAGCATCTGAAGCCAGGGAGTCTCCTTGCTTTAGGAAATTTACAGCTCTCTAGAACTCAGCACTTAGTGACAACATAGGCATTCATGGGTTGGTTATGGGCTTTCAAAAGAACTATGACTTCCTCCTGGGATGACTGTCGTAGAAGAGTGGCACCTTTACACACAGCTTCCCAAAAGGTTAGCCCTCATGCTACCGTCTTCGTAAGAGGCATTAAATGAGTGCCTTCTTTTTTTACCCCTCCTTTTCCTCTTGGAGCACCTGTTTGTTTGTTTTTGTACTGTCTGTCTCACTGGAGTGTGAATTCCAAGAAGGCAGGGATTTTATCTGTATGGTTAATTGCTACATCCCCAGCATCTGACATCTAGTGTACAGCTCAATAAATGTTTGCTGGATAAATGAATTATTAAGCAGGAGTATGAAAAATAAACCTTCACTGCTCAGTGGAAAACAATAGCTGGGTTATCAGGCACAGGGCATCACTCCCCATTTGTAGTCTATCTGCCTCTTCTTAACTTTCTTTCTTTCCCAAAAAAACCCAAGGTGCCCTGATTTAAAATAGTGGTACTTGGGGCCAGCATTGTTCTCGTAGGAAATAAGTCCTTAAGTCCTGGGTTTTAAGATGCTTTGAGGTTGCCATGTGATACTTATCATAACGTCATGGTCTACTTTATTTTTGTCTCTTCTCAGACATCCATTTTGTTTCACTTTTCATTCACTCACTTACTTCAACCATTCATGACGTTTGTGATGGCAAACTTTATGTGTCAACGTGATTGAGCCACAGGGTGCCTAGACATTAGCTAGTCCTCTTTAAGTTTGCTCTTTTCCTCATTATTCTCTAGCTCCACCTTATTCAAAGAGGGGCCATTATCATATTACAACACCCAGATGTCATCTTCTAAAAGATGGGGGTCTGCCCTCTTGTTGGGGATTCCTAGCTGACCCATCTTTCTAGATAAGTACACTAGATAATTTTATCTCTACTCAGTGACTGTGGACGACTGTGGGTTCTGGCTAGATTTTCTTGTTCTTGGTACAGATCAGACTTTTCCATCAACCACCTGGCCTAGAACCGAAAAAGGCTTTAGCTGGTGATTGACAGTTGCAGGACGGACCTTGGTGGTATCATCAGATCTAGAGATTTTTCTCTGTCACTTTGGCAAGACCCAGACCCATTCAACTCAGCAGAGGTAATCCGTGCTACTTGGACTGGGCAATGACAAAAAGGTCATATCTTTCCACTTCAGGGCAGTAGCCTGGGTGAGATGCAACGGCAGGGGGCAGAGTCCACCTATGTTCTTTCTATCCCTTCTTGACAACTAGTTCCTCTCCAAGGGCCTTCTACATCTGACCCCATGTTCACCACTTCTTGGCTTCTGGAATCCTGTATGGTTAAATATTTTCCTTATTATGTCTCATGACTGTCCCATTTGCTGGATACTCCAAAACACATTCAGATAGAAGAGGAAAATCAAGTTCATCCAGCCAAATCTACGAATGCATTTTTAATGATACGTTAGTAATACTCTTTTTATGAAGTTATTTTGTATAACCACTCATCATGTTTTTGGCACAATATCTACTTTTATACCAAACCATGTAACTTTTTTCCCCCTACATAGGCAGATTCATTCCTTCATTCAACAGCTATTCACTGAGTGCTCACCTAATTGAAAAACCCAGAATAGGGAAAACGTCAGATTAAGATGCAGATTAAGATGCAAACAATGTGGACAGGACCGTTCTCTCTCTCTCTCTCTCTCTCTTTTTCTCTCTCTCTCTCTGTGTGTGTGTGTGTGTGTTTGTGTGTGTGTGTGTATCTATGGACGTTCCTTCTTGGCAATGGCTTCACTCTCAGCTCCACATGGTGGGTCTTTTTCAGCTTCAGTCCTCCCTCTTATATGTAACGTGGCTGACGAGAGCTCCCAGGGTGACACCCTACCTCACTCAGCCCCAGAAGGAAAAAAGAAAAAGAGCTTTCTTTGCCCAGAAGCTCTGTCTTATTGACTTCTTGGTTTTAGTTGGGTTCACTGTTCCTCTCTTATCTGGGAGGGGAGAAAAGCTGAATGATTTCTGTGGCTTCTGGGTTAACCCCTCCTTGAACCCCTGACTGAGATGAAGAGTCAGAATACTCTTGGAGGGAGTAGTTTGCGACGAGGTAACCTATCTACGTTGACGGTACTCTCCAATGATCAAATCTGGGGGGACTGATGTTGATGAGCTGGTGCAATAGTGAACCTGTGATAGTAAAGAACTTATGGCCAGCTGGCCAATCATCTGGAAGTTGGCAATGACACTCCTCCACCATGACCTAGCTGTGTGCTGTCTTTGGATCTGGTTCTTAGCTCTCTTTTTGCCTTGAAATCCTCTTTTTAGGGACTGGGGAATAATTTCCTCTAGTAGTCTATATTCCAAATGGTTTGTGCTCCTTTATCACACGACTAAAATGAACAGAAATCTTACCTCATTTAACTAAAGGTAAGAAGGAAAACATTGGCTTTAAAGGATATTTAATTTAGCATGGAAAGTAATGCATTTTTAATAAGGAACACATTAAAAATTCATAGTCTTTTATTTATAATGTTGTTAGCTTCCTCTCCCCCATTGCCCCAATAAATGCAGTCACGTTTCATCAACTACTCAGTAAGTACAAGGATACAAATGCCATGTTTCATTTTGCAGTTGGTTATAGTAGTGCTTCCTCCACAGACGCTTTGTATGCAAAGAATAAGTGCACAGAGTTTTAGAATCTGAAGAGATATCAGGGATAATTTAGTATACCCTCCCTGCTAACGAATTTTACATGTGAGTTTTCTGAGGCTTGAAGAGGTTAAGCAGTCTGTATAGATGGTTTGCTAACAGTTGCATAGATGGTTTGCTAAGTCTTAAGAGTTGAACCTAAGGCTTTTGATCCACGAGTTTCTCTCTGCACAATAGAATTGTTCAAATCAACAAAGATGAGCTGAGCACCAGCTGTGCCCTGGGCAGTATCTGAGTTCACAACAATGAAAGACATGGTTCCTTCTCTGGAGAAACTCCAATGGAGCAGAGAGCCATGCCAACCAGATAATTAGAGGTTGGCATGAACTCGTATAATATTGTTCTTTAAAACACAATCCTAAGAGAGTAGAGAGCAAGTGACAAATTCTCCCTTGAGAGTCAGGGATGACATTTTAGAGGTGGCAAATCATGCACAGGGTTTTGAAGAATGAAAAAGAGTTTAGCAAGTGGCTGAAGACTTGGTGGGGGTGGGGGGGAAGGTATAGTGGTAATAGCGTGTTTGAGAGGCTCAGAGATGGGGAACCACGGCGATGGTTAGAAGCACAAATCTTGGAGACAGATTTGAATAGAATGCTTGTCTTAAGGCCTCTGAACATTCACCTCTTTGGATTAGTAAAATAGAAACAACATCACCTACCCCATAGGGTTTGGAAAAATATAGTAACTATTGTTGTAAGCAGTGACCAGAGAACTGTGCAAGGATTCATACAAATCAAATTAGAGTAGAAAAAGCAGGTTTATTGAGTATGCTACAGAAGAGCCAGCAGTAACAGAGTAGTTCACAGCAAGCCAGAGACTTGAGGTGTCTTCCCAGTGGAGTTTGACCTTCTTTTCAGTTAGGGCAAGGGTTAGGATTCCCATCATGCACCAGGGCTCCTGCCATGCAAAGGAGGCAGCTCTGCTTGGTTGGTATTGGACTTTGATTGTAGCCTGTTCTTTGATGAGTTGAAGGTGGTTCTTGTATAAAATGACTTCCACAACTATGAAGCATGCAATATACTAGAAACCCAGGAGCAGATAGCTACTCTCGTCTGTCTCCTCACCTCCATCTCCTCTTCCTCTGGTGCTATCACCCATCCCCCAGACCCTCTTGGTGAGGAGAGTGTTTGAAGATGAGGTTAAGAGGCGGGAAAGAAAGAGGTCGCTGGAGGTCTCAAAAGCTGGCCACGAGAAACTATTGGAAGAATCTTAGGTAAGAAGTGACAAGATCAAACTGCCATCCTCAAAAAGGTATTTCTGGAGGAGCCATGCACGGGAAACTGACAAGAAGCTGTCTTAATAACCCAGGTGAGAGGGCTTGAAGGCATGAGCGACAGGTCAGAATAGATAGGGAAGGGAGGTAAGAACCGAGAGGTATTTAGGAAGTTAAAGTAGGAGTTTGTATTCTGGTAGAGCTCTGTTCATTGCATTCTGATTTTCATTTTTACAGGGACATTAAGAGTTTGTCTAGAAAGGAAAATGCTCCTTGATCTAATTAGGCCCGGAGGAAGTCGCTGTGGTATCAAGGAAGGAGGCAGAAGGGCAGGACTGCAGCAGCTGCTGCCGTTTTGGGCTCTTGTGTCTCTAAAGTGCTTCCGCAGAATCACTTAAATCATCCTTACTCTCATTCACATGAAAGGAAGTCTCAGAGAGAGCCCTTGAACTATCAGATCTTTTCTTCCTCTTCTGACTTTAAAGCAACCCCTTAAACGACTACATTTCTGAGGCAATTATCTCTTCACTACAATTTATTAACTCAGAGTAGCCTCAAATACGTGACTTTTAAGCAGCTCAAGACTTTCCTCTAAGGCGGGCAGGGTCTGCTCTTTAAGAGGAATTGAAGGAGGGGAGGGGTGAGGCTTGGGCCCTGGGGGTGCTCACCAAACCTGGGATCAACTGCATTTCCCTCCCTCACTGTCCACTTCCCTTTAACAACCCTGTGGCCTTCGCCTCATGTTTGTCTTTCTTGTTTCACAGTGGTTCTAACGGCCCTTTTAATGATGACCTAACTGAAAGATAGAATAATTTGTTCACACACATATCAGCTCCCATCCTCTCCTCTCATCCCTGGAGGACTTGAGTTCAAGAAAAATAATGTTGCTATCTGACTTCCGACCTCCTGACATGTTGGTGATAGTCTCAAGTCACAGGGAGTTCCCTCTTCCTATCTTCATTTCATGCTTTCTTTAGATCTAACTAGTATTTCATTTTTGTTCATGTTTTCTTTTTGAATATAAATAGCCATCTACATATTTTGAAAATACAGAGTGCCAAAATAATACATACACATTTTAAGAAAGGAAAAACTGTATTAATATTGTAGATGAATACAAGTCATGTTGACTTCTGCAATTACAAGAGGTACTCAAACTGGTTACCATCAGTGTCCAGACACTTTTGATTACGGTGAACTAAAAGTAATACATAGATAACATCTCTTAAAATGTGTATACTTTTTTTTGGCACTCCTGGTATTTTTAATTCTACCCACATATAGGTTCGATATAATCTGTGAAGGCTGGTCCACACAAGCAAAGTATCATGGCCTCACATAAAATGATTGGTTGTTAATTTAATTATCCACAAAATACCTATGTACATAAACACAGGTAGAAATGAATAAAGAATTATTGGCAAGGTATTTTAACTTTTATCTGTAAAAATAACAGCATGTTTTGCTTCTATTAAAAACAGAAACCAAAACTACTCACATAACTTTTTCATTTCTTTGTTTGTTTGTTTGTTTTGTTGTTGTTTTTTTTTGAGTTGGGGTCTCACTCTGCTGCCCAAGCTGGAGCGCAGTGGCACGATCAGGGCTCACTGCAGCCTTGACCTCCTGGGCTTAGGAGATCCTTCTGCCTCAGCTTCTCAAGTAGCTGGGACTACAGGTGCGTGCCTCCATGCCCAGCTAGTTTATTTTATTTTCGTAGAGACGGGATATTGCTATGTTGCCCAGGTGGGTTTCAAACTCCTGGGCTCAAGCAATCCTCCCACCTTGGCCTCCCAAATACTGGGATTACGGGTGGGAGCCATTGCACCTGTCCATAACTTTCTTTAATGTGACATGGTTTTGAATTTTTTGGTCTAGATATTGAAAGTGTTCTAAGTATTCACATGACTTTAGAACAAACATTTACAACATTGTGCTTGGAATGTCTGATTTTCAGTATTGGGCATATAACAGTCTTGAAAAACTCACATCTGAAGTGCTTTCATCACTTGAAATCATAGGGTGGCTTTCTAAACATCGCCTAAGGTGAAATTGAATACACAGAGTATTTAGGATATTTTTGTACTGGATTTTTTTTTTTTTTTTAGCAAGGAAAACAAAACAAATAGTAGCAATATCACTCTACATGTTTATTTTTGTGCATTATGTGAATCTGATGTTTCTCCCAATTTCAGGTCTTTCAATCATGCAACCAATCAACTAATGATTTTGACCACCTGCTAAGTACAAAATATTATGCTAGACACAAGTAGGGCTAACTAGCTGTCAAAACAACCTCTCATTAGCTGCATTCAGCTCCCTCCTCTTGATGGTCTTGAGAGAACAGTCGGTCTTTTTTTTATCGTACGTTCAACTGAATCTTCAGGTTGGAGAGAGTCAGTGTCATTAAGACATGGATCCTCTTACTTAAAAGGGAGAAGGTGGTTGAGATCATTCCCACTGATGAGTCCAAGTGAGGCCATTTGCGAACCAGCATTGCAATATCTTCAGTAACTCTTAGCCTTGGGTTTTAAAGAAAAAAGAAAAGGAAAAAAAAAAAAAGCATACAAAAACACCAAAAGAACTTGACCTTGGAACAGCCTGGGGAGAAATCCACTCACTATCCTGGCTCCAAATGCCTGAAAACAATTCTTTTTAAAAAATAAATGCAACATACAAACTTTATTTAACAAAAGTAACAGGTAAAGTCAAACCGGCACTTATATTAACAGAAAAACTAACTAGAAGAAAATTTTGTCTTAAATACCTTGTGGTAACCTCCTTGCAGTTGCATTTAACTGAGCTCTGCTGCTGTGAAGAATACAGCTCACGCACAGGTATGGATGAACAATTTGTACATTTTTCAAATATTCACTGAATACTACCGTATATACACATACACATTAAATTTGAACACGATTTGGCGATCCCCAGATATCCATCATTTTTGTTGCTCTTTTGGAAGAGGTCGTCTATAGAGAAGAACACGCGGTTCTGGCTCATGAATCATGTAGTGAACCCAGCCCAGACTCTGCTGGACACCCAGTCTCCTCCACTCTTCTTCAGACATCAGATGGGTTTTGGGTACTTGTTTGGAAAGTTCTCTGGGTTACATGACATGCCTGTACTCGTAGTGCTCGTCGAAGTACCTGTCCGAGTAGTAGATCTGCTTGTGGGCCATCCTGAGTCGCGCAGCGAGGCGGGGCGATCGAGAGAGGGGCGCAGAAAGGCGCACATCGGCGTCCAGCCATCTCGGTATTCCTCCTTTGATTAGCCACTTCAGATTTAAACCCAGGCAAGCTAAAAAACCCATCGACTTGACATTTAAGATAAAATAAGAAAAACGAGGGAACCCATTTTATAAAGTCAGTTATGGACTTCACAGAACTGAGGTGCTCTGAAGTCAGTAACTAATTGCGGAGGAATCATAATTAGTAGTTTAGAAAACTACTTTTAATAGGTTTAGTTGTGGTTTATTCAATAGTGTTTGAAAATAAGATTCATACCACACTATCCTAGATGGTAGCCACTAGCTATTTAAATTAAAATTAATTCACATTAAATTAAATTAAAAATCCAATGGCTCAGTGCTCTTTGCCACATTTCTTTCTTTCTTTCTTTCTTTTTTTTTTTGAGTTACCCAGGCTGGAGTGCAGTGGCACACTCACGGCCACCCTAGCGTCGACCTGCTGGGCTCCGGCGATTCTTCCCAGTTAACCTTCCAAGTAGCTGTAACTACAGGCACGCTTTCATGCCCAGCTAATTTTTTATTTTATTGTAGAGACAAGATTGCGCCAAGTTCCCCAGGCTGGTCTTGAACCCGTGGGCTCAGGAAACCCACTTGCTTTGGCCTCCCAAAGTGCCAGGATTACAGGCTAAGCCACCGAGCCTGGCAGAGATGATTCTTTTTTTAAAAAAAGAAATTTATTTATTTATTATAAAGATGTAGGGGAGATTATTCTTAACAACAACTAATGGCTGGGTGTGGCGGCTCACGCCTATAATCCCAACACTTTGGGAGACTGAAGCAGGAAGATCACTCGAGTTCAGGAGTTCGAGACCAGCTTGGGGAACATAGTGAGACCTGTCTCTACAAAAAAATCAAAAAATTTGTTGGATTACCACGCCCAGCTCATTTTTTTATTTATTGTAGAGATGAGGCCTCACCAAGTTGCCCAGGCTGGTCTCAAACTAGCCCGGCCCTTCACCACATTTTAAGTGCTCAGTGTCCATATGAGGCTGGTGGCTCCTATTCTGGACAGAGCAGACATAGAACAGCCTGTCATCCAATAGAGCAGCCCTGGATTATAAAGCACAGGTCAAGGCAAGAATCTTGGACTCAGGTTGTCTTTGCTTTTGCGGATTTTTTTTTCAGATTTCTAAATGAGCTGTCACTTAAAAAAATTCCACATAGATCCCTTACCTTGAGTCAAGTCAGACAGGAGGAGCTCTGGTTATCACCCAATGTCAATCTCATGGTAAAGGTGCAGGAGTTATGATCAATAAGTATCAAATGACTACCTGGCCTTGGGGTTGATTTAATAATTTATAAATAAAACTCAGTTATGGGAAAAGATGTCAGGATGTACCTCACCAAAAACACAAAAACAAATGTTTTGATGGATACTATCCTTCAAAGTTATAGCTGTGATGTGACTAGATGAGACATCTGGCTATTTTTCAAGACATTGAGAAGAATCATTCGGTCTTGCTCTTTAAATTCCAACAATGAGCATATTCTTGGCACCAGTTGAATCCTAGGATTAGGGCAAGAGATACATGAGTTTTGTCTTTATTCATGTTGGCTGATTTCCAGTCATAACTTTTGGTTGGATGTAGACACAGAGGAAGAAGCACTTTTAACTCAACCTTTATCTTGCTAATTCATGGCCTTTTGCAGCCATGGCAAAATTCATACAGAATTATAAATCAGGACCAACTGTTGCATGGATGCCACCGCATGGAGATTCATTTAGTGTGCTTACATACAACCTTGATAGTCTACAAGGTGAATCATTGCTTGTTACTCTGTCTTTCAACTGAAGAGTTGGATGCTGGTGCATACTAATGTACAAAAGTCAATTCTGGGCACCGAGCCCACAAAGTCTTGTGTATTATCATTCTCAGTTCTAACTGATTCTCAACCTATTGGCTGCAGGAAATGCTGCCTTTCAGACTCAATTACCTAAAGATGGTAAATTCATCTGGGAAACATGGAGAACAGCTTGCCCTACCTCTCCTCTGCCTGTTGACAGTTTACCCAATACTGTAGTAGAGATGTGACTCGCGACTAGATAAAACAGGCAGGAAATGGAAGACGAATGCCCAAGAAGAGGCAAGAACATCATACGTTTCAAAGTGCTTTCCCATATATAATGCTCCATTTGATCTTCACTTCATTTTGTACACAACCAAAGAAGGTTTGGACATTACAAATGAGGGAGCTCTCTTGAGAAGTAACCATTTTCCCACCAGTGTCCCATTGGCTCTGGCCCTCCCTGTGTGCCCTTGTTTTTAATATGTTGTGTGCGTGACCATCTCTTTCTCTAAGCTTGAAGGCCCCTGCATGGAGAAACCATGTTCCTATTCATTCTGTTTTCCTGGCTGATAGCATGATGCCCAGTGTATGAGTTGTTTATTTGCCTGGAAGAAGAAAGGTAAGAGAAACACAAAAGGTCTGTGAAGGAGTTATGGTGTTTGTTCAGGGAGAAAAACACTGTGCCGGGTTTTGTTGGCTTGGATGTTTTCTCAACCCAAATTGAGGATGTTGTTGTGTAGCGTGGTCTAGATTGAGTGATGGCGTTAGGGCTCTGACTCAGGACTCCTCTGACGCTATGTTTCCCACTTAAATCTTCTATTCTTGTTGTACCACTGATATTTTATTTGAAGACATTCCGTCTCTTTTTGTAGTTAGCCCAGAAAAAGAGAAAATGCAGTTTACCTGTATTCAGAATAGAATAGATGATGAGTGCTTGAAGAGGAAGAAGGGATCTGCACTATTTACATGTTTGTTAATGGGGGTGATGTCTAAGACCATTTAGATGTGAAAAAAGATCCTAATCTTCCTCCTAATCTTTCTGTGGTAAATGGGATTGTAAGCAGAGGCAGGCCGATGAGTTTGCTCTTCCCTGATGGACACAAACGTGTGATATCACGTGTGGTTCGTGACATGCGGGTCGCAGGTCCTGCTGTGCTCAGCCTGGAAATTCAGAGAAGAGGGAGACAGAGCTTAGATGGCAAAACAGAGGAGACCGAAGAAGGGTGCAGGCCCCACAGTCAGCAGGACTTTGTGTTTCATCTACTGAGTGAATACCCCTAACTATCAAAATCTAGTGTGAAGTTTTACTCCAGTGACCAACTTCATTTGTTTACAGATCTTTGATATCACACTTAGCTTTCCTTTTCTGAGCAAAAAATGTTCTGTTATACTTAACGTTTTTATTTATATTTATCTTTAACGTTATATTTATATTATAGCTTTATTCCTTTTTGTTCTTCCGAGCTTTCTTGGCTTTTTCTTTCAAATGATTAGTTCTCACTGTGCAATATCCTTTTGAATCCTGTAGAATTGGGGCTTCTCTCCCTTCTGGACCACAGAGTGGTTTTTAGAAGGTGTGGGAGGGTTTCTTAAATTGTCCCCATATGTAACAGAGAGCCTTTTGTCATGTTGCAAACTGAGGTGTGAGAATCCCCTGACTTCTGACTGGAGTCTGGGTCCCTCATTTCTTCACATATTCAGATATTTGGTGAACATTTGTATATTATAAGATAAAGAGGGAGGCCAGGTGCGGTGGCTCATGCCTATAATCCCAGCACTTTGGGAGGCTGAGGCAGGAGGATAGCTTAAGCCCAGGAGTTGAAGACCAGCCTGGGTAACATAGCCAAAAAAAAAAAGAAAGAAAGAAGAAAAATTAGTTGGGCATGGTGGCACATGCCTAATAGTCCTAGCTACTTGGGAGGCTGAGGTAGGAGGATCTCTTGAGCCCAGGAGTTCAAGGCTGCTGTGAGCTATGATCACATTACTGTGCTCCAGCTCCAACAAGGAAAGAACAAAATGGCCTTACCTGAAGTACAGGCAATATGCCAAGATAAATGGCAGAAGTAATGAGAAAGCATAGTATCTCAAATGACATTCTGGGCTTCACTTTTAGGTATAATATTGAAAATAATTCTCAGTGTCATGCTAGGGGACAGAGCAGAGATGCGGCAGCACATATCCCCTGTTTGGAAGTCCCAAGAACTGTGGAGGACACATTTCATTTTTAATCCATCAAAAGGCTCTGGAAGTCTTAGTCTTTCATAAGGTGAAGGGTAGCAGAGGGCGCGAAAACAAACAGTAATGCAAGGACTTATAAGGGAATTGTGAAGTAGACTGATATTAACAGAATAAGACTGAAAATAATAGGCAACCACAAAATAAATAATGTCAATATGCAATTTTTTATCACTGTGCTAGAAAATATTTAAATTATATGTATATCGATAGGTAGTTTATGGTGTACTTTCGAAAAGCCCTTATTAATGGAAATCAACAAGATCCGTGTACTTCTTATGTGGTTTTAAATATGTTAAAATGTTTCCAAATCTTATCTGTTAGCTGTTTGCAAATATTCTGTTTGCTCTTGTGGTGACTATACTATTGCACAGACACCTGTTTCAACGAAATGTATAGCTGGGATTGGAAGAGAGAATATGTGATGTGAATAAATCAGTCAATAACTGTATAACAAAGTCTGTTCAAGCATCTCTCCTTCTAATTAAATTCTAGATGAGTGTGTTTTTCGTGTAACTTTTTACAAAGACATGTTAGGATTTGTAGGCAGCAGTTTGCATTTGTGGTGGGTTAGAGTGGCAGGGCATTTGGGAATCGTCTACGACATGGACACCTGGTGGTTGTGCGGGATGACAAGTCTCCATCACTGTCCAGTAATGCTCTAGGAGCCTAGCACCCTGTGCTAGCCTCCATCTGGGCAGGGTGTGTGGGACCCGAGGGATGTGTCCAGCTAGCTGTACCCCCTTTCTGGACCACCATCCCCACACACCAGAATCCTTGAATCCCCTGCCAGAATGACCTGTACAGCCTCTCCTGTGGACCTCCCCTTCGAGGGTGGACCATGCCCTGGACACAGGTGGCCATGTGTGAGGGTGTGGATGTGTAGACTGGGGTATCTATAGCAAAGCCTGGGAAGTTTTTTGCAAGGGCTGGAGAAGTAGGAGATGGAAAAGGGGGTTCCCTCTACAAATATCATGCATGAACTTGTCCCTGACCCACATTCCCACATGGCGGTGGTAATGCCATTGTTGTGGCAATCAAAACACTTCTGGGAATTTCAGAAATGCCCTCTGGGAAGCAATAGTGCTACTGTGTTAGACAAGAACATTGACTTTCTTTTCTAACAGATAAACCGTTCTGAAGATGATATAAAACAAACCCCAGGGATATTTTGCGCTATGACAGCATCAGTAGAATAAAAATATCATTTTCTCTGAGTTGGAGTCTCACATTGTTGCCCAGCTGGAGTGCAGTGGCATGATCACAGCTTACTGCAGCCTAGGCTTCCTGGGCTCAGGTGATCCTTCCACCTCAGCCTCCCAAGTAGCAGAGACTACAGGCACTCATCACCAAACCTTGCTAATTTTTGTATTTTTTTGTTCAGACAAGGTCTTGCTATGTTGCCCAGGCTGGTCTTGAATTCCCAGGCTCAAGCAGTGCTCTTGCCTTGGCCTCTCAAAGTGCTGGGTTTACAGGTCTGAGCCACCATGCCTGGCAAAAAATATTTTCAAAGGGGTTTACTTAGAGGAAAAACTCATTGACATATTTAACATCTGGTATGTTTGCTTAAAACAGCAACCAGTTCCAATAATTTTTTAACAACAACAAAAAAGCCAGTGGAGATTGGGATTGGATTATACGATTTTTATGGTGTAAGGTGACTTGGTGTGAGATATTTAGCCAAGAGTCAAAAAAATGTGCTCTAGTCCTAGCATGTCTATGAAACAGTTGAATTATTGAGGGCACAACATCTTAGGTTCTCATTTATTATTACTATTTTTCTTTCAATAGCTTTAAGGGTACAAGTGGTTTTTGGTTACATGGATGCATTGTATAGTGGTGAAGAAGTCTGGGTTTTAAGTGTAGCAGGTGCACATTGTACCCAATAGGCGATTTTTCATCTCTCCCCTCCCTAGTCCCTGACCTCCGCTGAGTCTCCCATGTCCATATCTCTTAAATGAGAGGGCTTGGACAAAATGCCCTTTCGGTTTTCTTCTGTATTTGAGAGTCCTGGATATGTGCAAACCATGTTATTTTGGTTAGATGTAAGACATAAAGTATCCAGCAAGTTGAAGATACCATCAATTGTAAGATGCACCATGAATGCGTATACCGTAAGAAAGAGACACATTGCCTGTCATAATTGTAAAAGACAACAGTAAGAATACTCTTAAGATGTAAAAAAACTGAACTTTGCAGCAACTTGGATGGACTTAGAGGCTATAATACTGAGTAATCTATCACAGAAACAAAGAACCGAGTATCACATGTTGTCACTCATAAGCAGACCTTGGACAACTATCGTAATACTATAAGAAAGAGATTGGCAATAGTGGGAAACTGTCAGGGGAGGGGGGCACACCTCATCAACAAGGGTACCTGCATAATGAACATTTGTATACCTAACTCTGAATTGTACCCCACATATTTAAAATAAAAAAAAATTTTTAAATGTAAAAATCATGTAAAAGACTACAAGAAGCATTCCAGTTTAGAGATGTGAAAATACAAAAAAGTATCTTGGTATCTCTGGCATAGAATAATCCTTATAAACCTTAATGTTCTTCACAGTGTCTTGCAGAGTACCTACTGTATCATTTATTCATTCAACAAGTAAATATAAATGTAGTGCCTACTGTATATCAGGCAGCATAATATGCACACCTCAAAATGTAGCAAATGCACGGAATTTTAGAAGTATATTTGTTTTTTGTAATACCAACATGCACATGAAGCCAGTGATGCTGATGAGAAATCAGCTCAAGGAAACAGCAAGATGTTTTCTTTGGAAGACAGCAGAATCACCACAGACTTGTTCCTTAATGTAAACATTTGCTCCGTAGAAATTTGTATTGAGAGAAAGAAGTCAGGTCAACAAGAATTCCCAGGTCAGTTTCTTAGTTGTCAAAGAACTCATATTACTTCTTTCACATTTGTATAAGAATCTTATTGAAAGAAGCACTTCTTTCCACCAGAACCCTGATAAAGATGCCCTTTCAACCGCCTTTCTTTTCCAGTGGAAATAAGCCCAGGGATGAATGTTCCATGACACACTTTGGTACTGTATCCTATGAAGTAATGTTATATGATTTATTGTTATGATTTACTGTTAAATTGATTTATATACACTTAAGGAGTCTTCATATTATCCATTTGTATCTAATAGTTCCTCAAGACATAAATAAGCCCCTAAAGCAACATTTTATAAGGAGTGATATTTCCCTGGGGAACTCTCCCTCAGAGTCAGAATCTTCAGTGCAATAGACAAGTGACAAACATGACTTATTTATGTCCAGTATTTTTATCTACAGGGGTTATTATGCTGGAGACCTTAGGGGGATGGCAAAATGACCAGCTGAGATGCTTGAACTCACTCTATATGATGGAAACTGTTCGCAGTGTTATGCAGTGATTTTAAGCCTGCTTGTATACAACAGTGATGTTGTGTCCCTCATCGGGAGGGAACTGGCAAAAACTGTTAGGAATGACTAAGAGAACAATTCAGTTCTTGTTCTTTTTGGATTTCTCTTCTTGAGTTGTTCTTGCCTTATGGAATATTTGGGTATTTCGAATCGGGCTTTTCTTTCCGTTTCTGTTCAAAGTGCAGTGCGGTGTTCTGATCATTTAAATTTCCAAAGAGGTCCTTCTTCCCACAACTGCCTAATGCTGCTTATCCTGAGAATGGCTTCTCTCTGGACTTATACGACCCCGCAGCTTCTTGTTCCTCTTGGGTCCAAGTGTATTGTGTTTTCGGATCTGCTAAATCTCTTCTCCAAACTGGGATGAAGAGGGGAATTAGGATCTATTAAACCATCTGTCCCTGTGGGTCTTGTGAGACCAACTGCCAATCATCATGGGTCTTTCTTTCTAAGGAATCATTATGTTTTGTTTTATTTTTCAAAATCCAACATTTCTTTGAAAAGGTGACTTCACCTATTCTATGATCTACAGAAGTCGTAGAGAAGGCAGCAACTGCTGTTATTGGAATTTCAGGTTATACTGTGATTGAGATCTACAATTTCTGTCATGAACTATGCAAGCATTACTTTGAACTGCATCTGATACAGCTTAGTGGTCCAGTCATGACTTGCAAATTGATGAGTACTGTTTAAACTACAAAATCAAGTATCATCATGGCTGTGTTTCAGAGAAGGGAAATATGGATTTTTAATATTGTAGATACTACCCATCAACCAGCTATTGATTACTTGGATATTGTTGGCAACCATTCTAGCCAAACTTTGCTGCCTGTTTTGCAGCATGTAGTTCATCATTCACTACGACTCATGGGTTGTGTGTAATAACATACAAGCTCTCCTGGGTTTACAACACGCTCATGTCACCTCTTGGTGTGTATACCAAATCATTGAGTCCTTTTGGAACAAATATAAAGCAAAACGCAAGACCATGAGAAGAGTTTGTTGCAATACGTTGGACTCAAATTTATGTGGGGTGATTGATTTGGAAATAATGCTTTCAATTCCCTTTTACTGCATATATCAGAACAATTTCCTGTTAATCAATATGATGTTTTCTTTTACTGCGTGTATCAGAACAATTTCCTGTTAACTAATATGATGTTTCCTTTTATTGCATGTATCAGAACAATTTCCTGTTAGCTCCTATGATGTTTTGACGTTTGGCATTAGTATATTTTAATACAAATATCCAGAGACACATTTTTCAGTTGAATACTTCTGAGATACAAATTGTTCGATTGAGCCAGGAATTAGACACACTGCTCTCTGGGGTGAGTTAAGCAAACACAGGGCTGCCGGGACACTTCCTGAGTCACAGTTCAAAGGTCAGTCTAGGGTATCCGCTCAGGGCTTTTGTGCTTTACCCGATTATGTTGTTTCTACCTTAGTGTGAGCTACACAAGGATAAACATTTATAGTTGATTAAATATGTTGCCTAGGATCATATGTTTTTTTCTTAGGAATTCAGTGTGGAACCTAGGGCCATTTCTATCAAATCTAAGCATGAGATCATAATCAGAAACTACACACACACACACACACATACACACACACACACACACACACTTCAATCAATTCCCACTTATATAATTTTGACCTATGACACTCTTTCCATTGTAAGAGTAAGAATGGTCTATATTGGTTTCTTTCATCTATAAATGTCATTGAATAATAGCTTTCCTGAAGAATACTAATCCATATAACTACATTTTAAATATGAATTTCTCCCCAGTGGTCCTTTGGCCATGAAGAAATTAGTACTGACTATAAAGCACACACTGGAAAGGATTTCCTTGAGGGAAATGAGGATAGCAAGAGGGAAAGAGATTTATATTTTTCATTTAGTGGCAATCTGTATTTTATGCAATTTTGCATCATTAGGGGTATTAAAGGGCAAACATGTGAAATATATCCTCTCTGTAGACAGTTCTTCCCATTTGCATAACATTTTCTGCTTTAATAAACCAATCACAGAAAATTGTCTAATGTGTACATATGCCAGTGTTCTGAGTGTTTATTTCAAGGACTCTTCATTTTCCCTACACCCTCCAGAGAGCTAAAACACTGCAGAGCCTACAATCTTTAAGTACATAACCAACTGTCTCCTCTAGACAATTTCTGAAAATCCTTTTTGAAATCAATGACAAAAATGCTTACCTTATTGGTGATTTCCATTTTGTAAGCTTCCATTTTGTAAAGCAAACCACAGACTACTCTAGAATCTTTGTATTTATTCTATCCGATCAGGAGATTCTTGGGAGTAGGAAGTGCTTGAGAGTGTAAGTCTGTAACATACAGGAAGTTTCTTTAATGAGAAGTCTTATCACAAACACTTTCCAAATGCCTTTCAAATCTTATTCACAGACACTTTCCAAATGCATTTCAACTTGGACACCATAGACTAGGTTTTGTATTTCTTGGCAATATGCCCAGGAGATATAATTTTTTAAAAAATATAGGATTCAAATAAATTTTGAGAAAGATCCCTGAACTAGGAACAAGACAACCATTTGATGCACAGTGGATTCACACATGAATCTGGCAATTTTCTTGGTATCTGTATTCATCAGAAGCTGTTATTAAACCAGATACTACGAGCAAACACATTCTAATTCCCTCTGGTGGGGTGTGATAGGCAGAAAGATAGTGGAGTTTTTAAACAGATTTTAAGCCTTGCCCTGCTGCTCAATTCAAATGGCATTTTAAAAAGGGAATGAGGAGGGTTGACATGATTGGTCACCTATATCTAGGCCAGGGGTCAGCGGCAAGTGGTTGCTAAGAGCAGACAGGTGCCTTACTAGGTAATCTGAGGTAGTTATCCTGAAGCCTTATAGGTGACAGAGGTTTTTACCCCTTGTCTCCTATATAAGATTGAGATAGGAACTGGAAAGTCCTCAGAGCAATATCGGATGCTGGGGACACTCTCTGAGCTGGGCTTTACCAGCTGTGGAAAGAGCTGAGAGTATCTGCTGCTTTTTAAGCTAGAGTGGTTCCAACCCATTCACATCACCCCATACAACTTCAGCAATGCCCCCTGGATGTCAAGGTCCTTGCTGGCATTGGGGAGGCTCTGTCAACCTCGACCGGTTGGGTATTTTATTCTCTTGTGGGCTTTAAACATTTTGCTTCCAAGGAAAGACGTGTAGGACTCATCAAAAGCACCCAACAAGTGTCTAGAAAAGGTTTCTCCTTCAGAGACAAAGAAAAGCCTGGAAGAAGGTCTGAATGTCGGATGTCTCAACCCATTGCTGTCAACTTCTAAGAGGGCCAGGGACCCTGGTTATAAGCCCCTGCCACAAAATGTGCCTACTCAGTAGAAATGGACTCGGTACTTTTCTTGCAGCATGTCTACCGTGTCATGAGAAGCTCAGCCCTGATTTCACTGTGGGAGCCACAGAACCATTATCAAGATGGCAGATGAATTTGACAGAGTGTTTCAGGGATGAGAGAGTGAGGGGGGATATAGCAAGGCAATGGGAGGAAGAGGAGCAACAAAGAAGAAAAATTTATTCTCTGGAAGTGGAGCTCTTTCCAGTTTTTTTTTTTTTTTTTTGAGTTGGAGTCTCACTCTGTCGCCTAGACTGGAGTGCAGTGGCCGCTTCTGGCCACCGCAGCCTCGACCTGCTGGGCTCCGGCGATCCTTCCGCCTCAGCCTTCCAAGTAGCTGGAGCTACAGGTGTGCGCTACCACGCCCGGCTAACTTTTTGATTTATTGTAGAGATGAGGTCTCGCTTGCCCAGGGGGGTCTCGAACCCGCGGGCTCGGGCAATCCACTCACCTCAGCCTCCCAAAGGCGCGGGATTACAGGCTGAGCCACCGCGCCCGGCTGCTCTTTCCAGTTTTAATCAGTTAATTGAAAGCTTTAAACAGTGAGTTTAACATTGTGGGTTGTGAATTATTTGAGTAATAACAATGATCATTCAGTGGTTAATAGGAAAGAAAACAGCATAGCCCATCTGGGTTTTACTTGCAGCTCTGTCCAATTGCCCGTGAGAGTCTGAGTCAAGTCTCTTAACTTCTCTAAAGACTCGGTTTTCCATTTAAATGAGAGCATTAACTCTAAGCTTCTCATCCAGTATTAACACTCTGTGTAAACAGTCCCCCCCCCCCCACCGCCAAAATGCCACAAACTGAATATATGGTTAATTTTACATTTCAACTTGACAGGGCCACAGGGTGCCCAGATATTTGTTTAAATATTATTTCTGGGCCTGTCCATGAGGGTGTTTCCAGTGAGATTAGCATTTGAATTGGTGGACTAAGTAAGGAAGATCATCCTTCCTAATGTGGGTATCTGTCGTCCAATCAGTTGAGGGCCTGAATAGAAAAAAAAGGGAGAGGAAGGGAGAATTCACTTTTTGCCTGACTGATTAAACTGGGACATTGGTCTTCTGCCCTCAAACTGGAACTCGTGCCATTAGTTCTCCTGATCCTCAGACCTTTGGACTTGGACTAGAGTTACACCACCGACTTTTCTGGGTCTCCAACTTGCAGACTACAATTATGGGACATTTCAGCCTTCATAGTCACATGAACCAATTCCTATAAATGACCTCTTTATATGTAGATATGTTTTCTATTGGTTCTGTTTCTCTAGAGAACTCTTACTAATACTTGGTACATTTGGGAATAAAGATAGTGCTCAAGTCTAGACTTCTTGTCTCTTATTTTACTGAATGTAATTTTACGAACAAAACACTTGGTATTTTTTTCTCTTTGTTCCAAGTAATAATTAATTTTTAGTGGCTTGTTTCTGCATAGGAATTGGAAACATCATGTAGCTGATGGTGAACTACATGCACGGTGCATAAGGAAAAGCTGCTTGAACTTCTTGATGAGAATTCAGCAGGAGGAGCTCTTCAGCTGTGTGAACAGCCGTCAGAAGGGCAACCAGTTAGCAGGATCTATGGTCCTTAGCAAAATGAAATTCTCCCAGCAGAGAACAGCCAGCTTCTTTGCCCATTAAGGAACAGGATGAGGCCTTCCCTGACACCCGTTTCAGCATGTAGTCAAAGTATCAATGGGAAACCTGGAACCCACATATCTGCCACATCCTTCTTTCAGCCCTTTCCTTAAAGGTGGTTAACTGCCCCTATATGTCAGTGCGGCCAAGCTCCAGAGGGCTGGAGGAGCTGACTTAGCAAATGTGGTTGCTTCTGCTGGCCCTCTTGGTCTCACAGCAGCCCAGGCCTCCAGCAAAAAGCATGGACCTGCCAATGCAGAGCTTTAAAGAGGCAGTGGGAAACCTCGTGGCTGCCAATGTGGGAGTCTGTCCACAAGTTTCTATTTCTAGAAGATGTGGCAACTTCTAGTAACTTTGCCAGATGTCTATTGTTCAACTCTGCCTAGAATCCGCAAGTGGAATACTTCAGGGCAGCATGGCATTTCTCTGGCTGCCATGAGACCTATTTACTTATTTATTTACTTACGGATTTATTTGTTTGATGGAAGATACCACAGTGCTTAAAGTAATCTTAGCTGAATGATCAGCTCATGAGGATCTGTGGCAGTGGGTTTGGATTTTTACCCTTTAGGCAGATCATTAAAGGAAAACAGAGGTGCTTTGGACTTTTCAGGTCCACCTTTTGGCATCCTATTTTTGTGCCACTTTCTCTGTGGAGCTGTCCCCATTCCTCAGTGCATCAGGTCCCTGTGGTCGCTCGGTCTCTTCTCCAACCTTCAAATCTGCCTGCAGCTCTTCCGCAGCATTTTGGAAGTAATATGATGACTTCAGCTTCATTGAGTGCGATAATAACTTATGTTGTTTCTCCAGGGACGTCTGTATTTGAATGTTCAAAATCCTTTAACCCACAAGGAGATTTCAGACAGATGTTTGAGAGGAGCCTGGGAAGTTCTTGTAGAGTGAGGCTCACGCTGCATACTTCAGGTCACATTACATGAGGGTTATAATCCTCAGTCACACTTGGCTGGTCCTACTTCACTATACCCAAACATTTCTTAGAATTGCCTAGGAAATAGCCAATGCAAATTTGAACCTATGATTTTAAAGTTTTTGAGTGATAGACCTTTCTGAGAATTTGTTAAAAGTCATAGATTCCATTCCCATTTAAATGTATGCATGCACAGGTATCCAAATCTATTTTAGGAAGGGTCACCTGACTCCTGAGAGCTCATCTTGGCATTCCAAGATTAGAGAAAGTCTGGTATCTCAAGTAAGGATATCTGGGTTTGAGGTTCCACTGTGATCTTAGGTGAGCTCTCTGTGTTCCTGTGGACCTGCTTTTTTGGTCTGTGAAAGGAAAACCATGGATTATATCCATGATTCTTAACAAGGAGTAGAACTGTGAGAATACATTACATCTCACACCGATCCAGAACATTTTCAGGCTGTGGGACAGGAGAGTGTTGTTTTGAAAAGTCTCCCCAGTCAGTCACTATGCCCCAACTGGGGTTGAGAGCCATGAGGCAAGCAGGCCTCTAAGATGACCTCTGGCTCCAGTGTTCCATATCTCTGAGGTTTTGCCCCGGGCATCCTACCCCACAAAGTTGAGAGGATGCTAGTACTAGTGAGGAGAAGAGGAGATGTAGATGAGGTGTGGAGGAGAAGGCCAGAAGCCTGGCTTTTTTACTTCTTTCCACTCTGTTCCATTGTTTTATGGCAGAAAGTGGCAGAAAGGGAGCAGAGCCTTTTTAGAATTTTATTTTCCTTGAGAGCCCCATTGGATTGAGGGAGGATTTATCTGTCCATTCTCAAGAGGATAGAGAATCTGATTCCTTATTTTTTGAGAACCTATGTACTTGGCCTATGGTGGGTACAGAATAAATGTTTTTTGACTTAATAATTTTTTTATTATTTGACTTATTAAAAAAGGGTTATTTTTATTTTATTTTTTTACCAAGTAATTTTGATGAGCTTTCACTTCCCCACTCTGACGGGAAATCTCCAATATTATATAAGGTCTTATTTTACTGAAGTCATTGAAATAGGTATTAATTTGTTGATTAATTGAAATTCAAGGAATATTTACTAAGCTTTTGCGATGCGCTTGACACGATAGAGTTTTCAGAATAGCAGATATTTAAGAAGAGAGTTTACGGTCCCATGCTAATATCAATGTATTAATACAATTATTATGTAAATCCTACTATTGAAAAAACCATACTCCATTTATGCTTTCCCTTTTTCTCTCAGAAGGGAGAATATAAACCTTTATAAAATAAAAGAAAATTAAATTCTTTATTATTACCTGGTTTGGACCCTACCCTGAAATTTGTTCTTGTTTTCTGACTGATTGTTCTTGTTACTTCACAGGTAAGGGCCCAGTCACATATATGTGCTTGACGTTAGGGGGGCAGCCTGTTCTGGACTCCCTCAGAAGGTATATGTCACAGAGCTGAACCAGTTTTGCTAACAGCTTTGTCTCTCTGTCTACCATTGCATGAATAAAGCAGAGTCTGGCTGCATGCATGGGGGGTTAACCCTGGACACCAAAGGCCACAATAGAATGGATTGAAAATGATGAGACTACATATTGCCCTGTCAATGCTCTGGTTCAAAACTATTTTCATTCAGGAGAAGATTAAATTGCTTCACATACTGAAATCCTGTCTTGGAAACTTTATAATTGACTGATTATTGACTTTTCACTCATGATCATAGTTGTGTTTTTAATATAAATCTTCCTAGTATGAGTAATAATAATAAATACTATTTATTGGATATTCTCTGCATGGTAGGCTCTGTATTAGTCTCTTTCTTGATGTATATTGGACACTTACTCTTTTCAGATACCCAAGTGATTCTCCCAGCAGTCTTATTCGCTTGGTGCTATTATTGTCATCATCCACCTGTTATAGTTGAGGAAACGGAGGCTTAGAGGTATTAAATCATCTGTCAGAGGTCACTCAGCTGGTAAATGGTCGAAAGCTGGGATTCCAACCCTGCTTTTCTAATCTTATTTCTAGTTCAATCCTCACAGCAATCCTATAAAGTGGATATGGACATTTCCATTTTACAGATAAGGAAACAGGCTTGGAGATGTGAAGTAATCTGATAATGGCCATACAGTTAGTAAGTGGTGGAGTCACACATGGAACCAGATTAGTCTGACTCATAATGCTTGCTTCATCGTGCCACACTGACTAGCCATAGACTTAAAATATGTTACAGTGTAGAAAGGGAGGTACTTACCTGTTTAAATTTTTAAAAGGCTAGACATTTATTTTGCTTTGCCTAACAACTTTCTTTCCTTGAGTAGTCAGTATCAGAGGAAAATGCTTGGTACCTGTAGAGTACAAAAAAAATTACATTTTAATTACAGCTTACAATGATCCATTTTCTTCTTTTTTGGAAACCATTTATTTATTTCTAAAACAAAAAAAAGTTTATTTTTCAACTGAAGTATAGCTAATTCACAAAAATGTACAAATTTCAAGGGATGTGTTCAATGCATTTTGACAAATATATACATCCATATAGCCATTACCCAGAACAAGATATAGAATATTTCCATCATCTTAGATTGCTCCCTTTCTAGCAAACACCCTCCTGCCCACCCAAAGGAACAACTTACTGATTTTTTTTCTTACCACTGATCAGTTTATTTTTTATGTTTTTGTACCTCATCAGTATGAATTACTGGTGTTGGCTTTTCTAGGCAATGCCATTTATTCATGTTGTTGAGTATATCAGTAGTTTGTTCCTTTTCCTGCTGTACAGTCATTTATTATATCAATATATCACAGGTATTTTACCTTTACCTGTAGCTGGGTATTTGGCTTTCTCCAGTTTGGGAACATTATGAATTAGCGAATGCAATATATTTAAATAAATTAATCTGCATTGAGATTTCTTTTTTTCATTTCTTATTTTTTTATTTCAATAGCTTTAGGGGCACAAATTGTTTTTTGGTTACATGGATGTATTATACGGTGATGAAGAAGTCCGGGCTTTAAGTGTCTCCATCACCCCCTGCTACTTCACATTGTACCTGATAGGTGGTTTTTCATCCCTCTCCCCTCTCCATCTTCCTCTTTCCAAGTCTCTAAGGTCCATTATCCCATTCTCTGTGCCTTTGCAGACCACAGTTTAGTTCCTACTTATAAGTGAGAAAATGCAGTATTTGGTTTTCCATTCCTGCGTTATTTCACTTGGGATAAAGGTCTTCAATTCCATCCAAATTGCTTAAAGACATTATTTTGTTCTTTTTTATGGTTAAATGGTATTCTAATAGTATTCCATGGTGTATATATGCTATGTTTTCTTTATCCACTGATCTGTTGATGGGTATTTAGATTGATTCCACATCTTTGTGACTGTAAATTGCAGTTTTTTTATTCTGCAATAAACATGCAAGTGCAGTTGTTTATTGTAATGACTCTTCTTTTGGAGTAGTAGGATTACTGGATTGAATGGTATACCAACTTTTAGTTCTTTAGGAAATCTCCTTACTGATTTCCATAGAGGCTGTACTAATTTACATGCCCACCAACAGTGTAAGTGTTCCCTTTTCATTGCATCTGTGCCAACATCTATTGCTTTTTGATTTTTTAACAATGGCCATTCTGACTGGAGTAAGGTGATATATTCTCCAATGGGATTTCTCTTAATTTAATCCAATGAGTGCTTTGCGAACACTCACCACCAGCAAGCCTCTGAGATAGGCATAAATGTTACTGCAGAGATAAGTGAAACACAGTCCATCCTGGGGAACAAGGCAGAATACCAGTCACCACCCGGGAGAGCAGACAAGCAAATATACAATCACAGAGAGTCATGCAGCCCCAGAGACAGAGAAGAGAAAATGTCACATGAAGTTAGAGACAGAGATGGGCCTTGAAGATGGCACATTAGTTTGCTAGGGCTGTCACAACAAAGTACCACAGACTGGGTGGCTTAAATAATAAAAATTTATTTTCTCACAGATCTGAAGGCTGGGAAGTCCATGATATCAGTTCAGCAGGTTTGGTTTCTTCTGAGGCCTCTCTCCTTGGCTTGCAGATGGCTGTCTTCTTGCTGTATCCTCACATGACCTTCCCTTACTCTTTATGTGTTGTCTATGTTGTAATCTTGTCTTTCTAAAAGGACACCAGTAATGTTAGATTAGGACCCACCCTAATTATCTCATTTTAACTTAATTACCTCTTTAAAGGCCCTATCTCCAAATACAGTTGCATTCTGAGATACTGAAGATTAGGACTTCAACATTTAAATTTGGGGGGGAACAAAATTTAGCCCATAACAGATGGGTAAACTGTCAAGAGAGGGAGTGTCTAGGCAGAGAAAACAACACACGACAAGGTTTAGAAAGGAACTGTGAAACATATTTAGATGAGAAATTAAGTAATCCAACAGGATGCATAAAATAACATATTTAGGGGAATCTTGAATGTCAGGGTGAGGAGTGGATGCTTACATGGGTCGGCAGAGTAGTGATTTGAAATTCTCTAGCAGTGGAGAGATTTGGTAAAGTTCCCCTTGGGGACAATCAAGCAGTAACATGTTGGTGTGGCTAGAAAAGACTACAGAACAGAAACAAGGATGCCATCTTGGAGGCTTGTCTAGAAGTCCAGTCATGAAGAGATGAGGTTGTGAATGAGGGAGCTAATAAGGTGGCACAGACATAAAAATAGTGAATCAGGGAGACACCATAGACGTTTAACTCACAGAACCTGGTGACTAATCTTTTGTTGGGGTAGAAATGGAAAGAGGAGTCAAAGATGGTCCAATGCTTGATGAGTGAGTGGCTGGTCTTGTCATGAACTGAAAGAGGAAAAGGCAGGGAAGTAGAGGTATGGGGAGTTTTTTGGGGAGTAAAGATGTTGAATTTAGGACACGTCAAGTTTGACATTCAATAAACAGGAATCAGGAAAGATGGGTCTAGAATATGAGAGAGAGAGACTGGAGTTTATAAAAGATTATTAGATTATGTGAAAAGTTTTACCAGGAAAGAGATTGGCTGGAGAGTTATTCACTAGAATGTTAATATAACTGCAGTTTGAGGGTGGGACTACAGACTATTTGTATTCCCTCCTTTCACCTTTTTGGTATTATTCAATGTGTTTACCAGAAGCAACATTATTAATTTTATAATTGTATTAGTGTGAGGTAGACTCATCTTGTTTCTTAAGGCCTCGATAAGATGGGTTTAAATTCTCAATTTCCTCACTCATGGCAAATCTAATCCCCTTCACCAGCTATCTACGAATTCAGGTGCCGCTCACTAAAGTAGTTTAGTTTGTGGATTGTCTAAAATTTCCAGGCACTGCCTCTATTGTGTATCTCATTTATCCAGGTATTAAATCAGCCTTTCTTTTATTTTGGGAAGAAGGGCTCATAGAACAAGCTCATGAAAGTCTTTAGCTAATGCTAGGATTTATTAAAATTCAGGGGAGATTAAAGGGCTTTATACTGTAGAAGTGCAAATAACCTGACATTGACGTGGGGACATACCTCATTTTAAAGAATCATTCCTTCTCTTCTGCCAACTCAGCCTGCAGTCATACCAGTCATCTCTGCTTCTCCATTGTCAGACACTCCTCCTTCAACCTCATTTCCCAAATTCCTCACATTTTCTTAAGAAAATCAGTTTAGTCCTCCATTTAGTCTGCTTCCTCTTTCCAGGTTTTCCCTGGGTCTTACCTTTCCCACTCAAGTGTCCCAATAAGACATCTTCCTAAAGTAAGACAGTTTCATCCTTCGGAAGAATTTTAGTTCCAGTCTTTAATATGATTGTTTCTGAGATCAGACGAGATTGGGCGTGTTCAGGGTGGTATGGCCATAGACTAATATGGTTATTATTATTTTTTATCCTGCAATCATTGATTTAAAGAATGCTTTAAAAAAATCAAAATATTGGAAGTAATAGAAAGAGATGAGACCATCTGGAAAGAGTATACAGAGTGAAAAGAAACAAGGCCTTGAAGAACGCCCACGATGAGAGGTGTAGTCAGAAGAAGAGAACCCAGGGAGGGAGACAAGGCCACACAGGGTAAGAGAATTAGGAGAGAGCAACACCACATTCAGGGAGGAGAGGGCTTTTGAGAAGGGGTGGGAGTCAAATCTCAAAGTTCTGAAGGATGAAGAGTGAAACAAAGTCACTGAGGCCAAGATAGAGACAAAGTCATGGAGGCCACGGGATCCAGGACAGAGGTGCTATCAAGACCCAGACACAGGAGCCCTGTTGAGATTGTCATACTCATTAGAGAACCTGTTACTGCCTTAAAGAATAGGGACACTCCAGAAATCCCAAACGAACCATGTAAAACAGTGACAGTCATGATGTGTACGCCACCAGAGAACCATTTAGTGCTGAACTTGACTTGGCTGAGCATATGCTCAGCTGTGCCCCCGGGACTCACCTAATAGTCAGGCTGGCTTTGTGCCCTTATTGGATCCCTGCTGTGCCCATAGCAGCTTCAGATGCCAGCTTCTCTTACTTGTTTCTGTCTACAAATGGCAGGAATTTGTAGCAGAGAACCCGGGTTCCTGACTCTGTCATTTCCTGACTGTGTAACCTCAGGCAATCACTTCATCTCCTGGACTCGGTTTCCTTACCTGTTAGTGGTAATGAACATAATTATACATGCCACCTGGGCTGCCCAGGTCATTATGAGGCTAACTTGAGAAAAAGTATAAGTGTAAATGCTCTATAAAATACTGTTGACTCAGATTGCCTGGATTTGGCCAGGCTCTTTACTAATATGTGACTTTGAGCAAGTTATTAAATTTTGGTGACCCTCTGTCCCTTTATCTGTAAAATGGGGATAATAATTATACCTATCCTATAGGATTATTGTGAGCTTTAAATTAAGTAATGTATATGCATATATATATATATATATACCATAAAATAAATTGTGTCATTTAATACTACTATACAAGTGGTAATGTTATTATCTATAGACGCACCATTTTTTTTTTGTCTCCCAAAGGATTCAAGTCAGCCCAAGGCTTATACAATCTAGAGAAATGACTCAACTTAGAAACAGGTGTGAAAGGAAGTTCTTTCTTCTGTTTTCATGCTCCTGCCTCCTTTCTGCAACCATCTTCCATTCTGTTTTCTTCCAGTGTGATTACTCCCTGCTATGCCTTGCCTGGACCAGTTTGCAGAAGCCCCAGTCTCCCTTTTCTAAACACAGAAAACCTTGTACTCTGTCCAGCTCCGTTTTGGGCCAGATTGTGGTTGGTGAGGAAGTACAGAGAGACTGAGGGAGCTCACAGGGCAGGAGCAGTCTGGGGAGAAGTTCTCTCAGGAGGGAGACACAGCAAGGTGTTTGGAGGCCCAAGAGAAGCCGCCTGTGGTGATGGAGATGGAAGATGCTGAGGGATAACTGATGGAGGAAGTGCCTGGAACAGGCATAAAGGTGTGAGTTCGAGGACACAGGTCTCTAAGTACTATGTTGGCTGGATTTGGTAAACAGCCTTCATAAATCAAGTGAAATAAACCTGTCTACCTCTGCAGCCTAGTAGACCAAAAATCTCGAAGGGTAACTCCTCTCTGCCTCCCCTGACCTGAAGGGAAGTAAGGTCAGCTCTAAGCAAAACTGGGAAGTCTGTCAAAATGTATTCCCTTCCTCCCAGCTCCTTTCTGCTGTTTCCTGTCCCATACTGGCCAGGTCACCTTTCTACCTATCCCTGGGTCCCGATGTTCCCCAGGGCTCATGTCTGACACATCAGGCCCCAGATTCAGGTCTCCCACGTTGATGGAGGTCAACCGTGTGGCAGAAATTCTCCCGCATATTATTTAATATTACAGCACCTCCAGAAGAAAACAAAAACTCGGGGAGGATAAGTGCGAAGCTCAAGGTCACACAGACAGAGGGTGGTAGGGATGAAATGAAAATCCAAGACTCTTGAAGCCTGGTCCAGAGGTCTTTCCCCTATTCCCTACTGGGTCTCCAGTTGTCTTCAGCAACCTTCACGGACACTCCACCCACTTTAGGAAAGCTCTCCCATGGCTCATGTGACCTTGTCCATCCTCAGAGCTAAGCAGCTTGTCAGCTTCAGGCTCCAATATCACTATTCCTGCTCCTGCTTGCAGGCTTACACCCCTCCTCCCCCCCAGACTCCCCCCACAGCCTCTCTCCAGCCTCAACATCTCCAAATTATCAACAATGTCCCGGGCTTCGCTTTCTTCTCTAGCCCACTGTAGGGGAAGCGCATTTTACCTCTACTCTTTAGGGTTTTCCAGCTGGGCCTGAGAATTACAGTGACATAAGACAGAGAGATAGGAGAAAAACATGCACATTTTATTTAAGAGAAGTTTTATGTGGCATGGGAGCTTTTATAAGGAAGTGAAGACCCAGTCAGAGTTGAATGCCTAGATACTATATTGGACAAAGAGCAGTAAACTTTGAAAATGTGACAAGACAAAGAGTTTGAGCTAGGGTGGTTAATTGGGTGGCAAGGTGGAGGTACAGATTTCCCTCCACCTCAGCTTCCCATCCTTCCTCATTCCCATCCTTCCCTCCTGGTATAGGGAGCATGTCTTTCACACAGGAGTTTCATTTCCTATTTATTTATTTTTTGAGTCAGAGTGTCCCTCTGTTACCCAGGCTGAGGTGCAGTGGCATGATCTTGGCTCACTGCAACCTCAACTTCTTGGGCTCAAGCGATCCTTCTGCTGAGCTTCCCGAGTAGCTAGGAGTACAGGCATGTGCCACCATGCCCAGCTAATTTTTAAATATTTTTGTAGAGATCAGGTCTCGCCATGTTGCCCCAGATGGACTTGAACTCTCGGGTTCAAGCAATTCTCCTGCCTCGGCTTTCCAAAGTGCTGGGATTATAGGCACGAGTCTTCATGCCCGGCCTCATTTCCTATTTTTAAGAAGAAGAAGAAGAGTGATATTCTTGCACCTGCTGTTTGTGAGGTGTCTTTAATTCATGTCATCAGATGCCAAACTGGCATATTTTGGGATGGTGTGTTCTGAACGTCTTCACAACTGAGTGCACACAGACCATCCCTGCAACCTCTGGACTGATACCTTCCCCATTCGCTCACCCTGTGGTTTTGGCCTTGCAAATCTCAAGTTTGAGAAATCTAAATATTCTCTTTTCTGCACCAATGTATGAACAGCTGCTGAAAACAGTGCAGGAAAATCTTCTCATCTTGTCCATCTCTGGGCCTCAAATTTCCCATGACCAGCCTCAGTGGGGGCCTCACCACTAACTGATGGTCCTTTCCCTGGACTCGTCAGTTCTGTTTCACTTGTTACTTCCATGTTTCATCTCTCTTCACAAGCTCCCTTCTTGTGCCTGACTCCTTGACTCCCATCTGATGAACTTGCTTTTTAAATTTTTTAAAGAAATTAGAGCCTATCCTTCAGTATTTCTGTATTGTAGCATCCCCAAATCAGAGAGGGTGCTGGTACAATATTTACTTATTCCGAAAAAAATCACCCTGAGGACAGATTGGTAAAGATATGGATTTATTACCATTTACAGGAGGGAACTGATGGCAGCCATTTGGTACAAAGCTCTCTGCACCCCCAATAGGTGTGGGGAGAGATTATATACCCCTCGAGTGGGAAAGGAAGCAAGACACAGCAATAGCATTACATGCCAAGAAGCGGAAACAAAGGTGTTTACTCTCAGTAACTGCTTTGAGTTCACAGATGTGCCTATCTTCAAGGGCATTTCAACTGGACACAGATGGCCTAGGTCAAGGGTCCTTTTCCTAGTCGAGAAACAGTCATCAACAAGGGAGGGGGAGCGGGACATATATCCTGCATTTATCCCACAATTTCCTGTAAAAATTAGCTTTTTAGTCCAAAGGTTATCTATATCAATTCCTGACCTTACTTTTTCTCCCCACCCATGTAGCTCCCTCCTGCGATGTCCCTCCTGTTCAAAACTGACATCTCTATGGCCCACTCAAGCAGGAAGTAGTTACAGAAGATTGACCTTCACCCCATTTCCCAGAATCATAAGACTATTTCCAAGAGCAGGAATGGGGAATGAAAGGACAGATGGAGAGTGGGAAGCCATTTTGTTTTATTCCTAGATCTTAACACAATGATGAGAGAATAGAAACTGTGTCCTGGAGGAATGCATACTCTAGGTAAAGATTAATCTGGCTGATTTTGTCTTTCTAGAAACCCAGATCTCTCAAGCAGACAGATAGTTATGACCACTTCTCAGAGAACTCCTTGTCCAATGTAGGAGGGTGTGTCCTGGGGGTGGGGCTGGGGTCTGATCACACTCCAGTGGGCGGGGGCCTCTTGTGGCTGCTGCTGGAGTTGGCAGACAAGCTCCCTCCTGGGACAGGGAACTTCCTTGCCCCAAGATGGGTCCCTCCAACCCTAAACCTGAGGGGGCTCTTCTGTTCCCTGGAAGTGCTGGTGGTACTTAATCCATATTGAATGCCCCTCTTGTCCCATGAATCTCTTTATCTGACACATCCTCAGCCAGTTTCTGACCGGGGGTGTGCACTTATTCTTCTTTGTGGTAAAGAGTGAAATCATTGGAGCTCCAATGATGGGCTCACAGGGCTAAGGAGTCCAGAAACATCTGAATTCCTATGTCATCCAGTTAACCTGTCTCAGGTAGCCACCTCAGAGAATCAAGCCTTCCCTCATCCCAGAGAGAGGGAGTGAGGAAGCAGCCACCTATCATCACTTCCAGTAGGGACAATATGTTGTGGATCAGGAGTGTTTTGTCCTCCCTACCAAGGATAGAACACTGCTGCGATGATCAGTATGCCACACTGTCACCAGTAAACGGTGTCCTTCCCCAACTTTATATTGGTGGCAAGGAAAGAGCATCCAATTGGAAAAGCAGGTTTTACTCAATGACCAAAGAATGGAGAAGGGAGCTCACATCCTAAAGGAAGCTTCTTCTCTCAGAGCAGGATTTGGGTGTGGAGTGGGAGAGGTACATAAACATGTACAGGTGAAGTTCCAGACATATAGGTGGAGTTCACAAACGTGCTTCTTCATCTATCACATGTACACAAAGTGACGGCAATCTTTTCTGAGAGGATGGGATTTTAGTATTATAATGAGCTAAAGGTAACTGCAGGTCACCTTCTCTGGTCTACACTGGTTTTTCACTGGTCTGAAGTTCCTCTGGTATCTGGCAAGGAAGTCACATGGATATTTGTGGCATCTAGGCCATCTGGTTTTCTTAAGCAGCTGTGCCAATTGGTATTGGGGCTAAAGAGAAAATGTCAGAATTTCCCAACTGTTTGCTCAGGGCTGCTCTGGTGACAGTATCACCAAATCTAGTGTTCATTAAAAGGGTATCGGGAAGGGGATGTCGGAGCTGGCACTCATGTGTCATGAAGGCTACTTGCCCCTTCTGTAGTTTCCATTCTCTGTCTTTCAACCATTTACATCTTAAGTACTCTCATCATGGATACAGCCATGAAATTCAGAGGAAGACAAGCTTATTGTTTTGAGCCAATTGTTAACATTTCACAATAGCTCATGCATTATACTTTTCAGGGACAGGCTAGAAAATGTCTGTCTCCAAAAACGTACAGGCAATATTGGACCCTTAGTAAACCAAGTGAATGTGCAT
This sequence comes from Tarsius wallacei, assembly GCA_963574415.1. NCBI lineage: Eukaryota > Metazoa > Chordata > Mammalia > Primates > Tarsiidae > Tarsius > Tarsius wallacei. Next base: position 24,978 of record CAUYQG010231655.1, on the reverse strand, counting down.
TAAGATCACTTTGTTGGGATGGGGTGAGGGAAGCACTGTTATGTGTTTGTTTGTTTTTTTACCAAATAAGTCACCAACCAAATTTCTTCTGGATTCTGATACCAATGCTGAATTGAAGAACCTTTTTGACAGGTATAGCATTTGATCAAATATTAAACCAAAAGTGATGATTAAAACCAAAACAATGAATACTTCTAAAATATTTATTTCAGGAAAATATGTGAAAATATACTAAAGAAGTTCAACTCAAATTAGCATGTGAGTTGTGTGGACTCATTAATGGAAAGCTTCAGTCCTGGGAGTTTTGTGAAATTCACCATTTCACCCTCCTTACATCCCTTTGCTGGGATTTTCCAGAAAAATTACTAGAGTATTTATTTGAAAGACTTGTTTCCTTCTATCTCCTCCCCAAGCCCCTACCTCTGTGTAGCTGTAAAGGATTTGCAATTACCATCCTTTCGTTTCCTTACTCTAGGACCAGTAGGTTCTGTGTGTGTGCAAGGGTTTTTTTTTCTTATTTTGTGTCAAACAGAAAATATTTAGCTCTAAATATAATTTTATTCTCTATTTATTGAAGTTGGTATGTTCCTTATGACAATTCAAAGATGCAGAAGCTTCAAAAATAGAAGAAATAGAAAAAATAGAATCAGTTTAGGTCATTTCTAAATTCACCCAGTCACTTATAAAGTACAAACACATATTCAAAAAAGTAAATAGCTGGTATTCATTGAATTATTAGGTCTCTTCCAGCTTATTGTGAGGCGAAGGGCAAATCACTAGGCCTCCTGAGCCTGACTCCTCCTCTGCAAAATAAGGACAATGACACCAGCCCTACTGACTTCTCAAGGCTGTCGTGAAAATAAGGTGACGCCAAATAAGGTGATGTCTAGGAACTAGGAAAGCATTTTAAGGATGGCTCTTAATAATCAAAACAAGGTAGAGAGGTAATATAAAGACACACCTCCTTCAAAATGCAGAAGCTCATAATTTGAGGATTTCTGCCCTTGTCAGAGATTTGGATTCATTACCATTTACAGGAGGGAACTGACGGCAGCCATTTGGTACAAAGCTCTCTGCACCCCCGATAGGTGTGGGGAGAGATTATATACCCCTAGAGTAGGAAACGAAGCGGGACACAGCAATAACATTACATGCCAAGAAACAGAAACAAAGATGTTTACTCTCAGTAACTGCTTTGAGTTCACAGATGTGCCTATCTTCAAGGGCATTTCAAATGGACACAGATGGCCTTGGCATGGTTAGATCATCAAGAAGAAGCTCAGAACATCAGATCAAGAACAAGTACAAAAGGCCTCAGGGCAACAGCTGGTCAAGCAGAGTTTGCTTTGCCCACATGGAAGCCTCACAAGAGTTCCATGGCTTTCAAATGTCAGAACTTTGGAATGTTGTGAGTGGTCACTAGGGAACCTAATCTTTCAATCCTGGCAAAGAAACTGACTTCCGGCACTAGGACCAATTTGCTTTATGGAACAGCAACATTGTTCCTGCCTCGGGGCTTGAGTTTCACTCAACAGTTTGAGTTTATTTACTCACCTTTTGATGGATATTGGGTAGTTTCAAGTTGCCATTGACATTCTTGTACAACTCCTAGCATTTTCCAGAGATCTTGTTACTAAATTTTAATTTAATTCCAAGGGAATTAGAGAATATATTTTCTATGATTTGAATTTGTAGAGATTTACTGAGTTTTTTTTTTTAATAGCTCAGAATATGATCTCTTGGTGAATGTTCCTTGAACACTTGAAAAGAATGTGTGTTCTGCTGTTGTTAGGTAGACTTTTCTATAAATATCAATTATGACAGATTAGTTGCTAGTGCTGTTCAGGTCTTCTATATCATTATTGATTTTCTGTCTCTTTGTTTCATTAATTATTAAAAGGGGGTTAAGTTTTCCAAATGTAATGGTGAATTTTTTCTTCTTTTTGCAATTGTATCAGCTTTTGCTCCATGCATTTTGAATCTCTGTTATTAAGTAAATAAATATTTAGATGTGTTATGTATTATAAAGAACTGATTCTTTCATCAGTATGAATTGAGCTTCTAAACCCTAGTAATATTTTTTGGGTTTTTTTGGAAATTGACTTTTTGTGATACAGTAAGTCCCCTGTATATGAACCTTCAAGTTGCATACTTTAAAAGATGCAAATGTGCATTTGCATGTCCAATCTTGTAAGTTAGTGTATGTGTCTGGCATACATTGTCATTTGTGTGCATCCTCTAAAAGTGGTCGTGCTTTTTTGTACTTGACAGTACTGCATAGAGCACAGTAGTACAGTAGTGTATTATAAACCTGTTACGGTACTATATAGACAATTGTATTAGTTGGGAACCTAGACTAACCTTGTTGGACTTAGCAAATGCACTCTCAGAATGGAACTTGTTTGTATGTAGGGGACTTACTGTATAAATATAGTCAGTCTTTGGATTGGTATTGTGACTATATCTTTTTTCAATATTTCTAGTTTTGATTTCTTTGCACCTTTATATTTAAAGTAGGTCTTTTATAGATGGCATACAATTGAGTCTTGCTTTTTTATTCTTTCTGACAATCTCTGCATTTTAAATTGGGTTGTTTAGACCATTTGCATTTAATATGATTATTAATATAGCTAGATTTAAATCTACCATCATTGTATTTATTTTTTATTTGCTGTTTGTTCTATGTTCCTTTTACTTCTTTTTCTGTTTTCTTTTTGGATGATGGTGATGATAATGATGATGATTGAAGATTTGAGTTGGAGTCTCAATCTGTCACCCAGGCTGGAGTACAGTGGCATGCTCATGGCTATTACAGCCTAGACCTGCTGGATTCAGGCAATCCTTCTGTTTCAACCTTGCAAGTAACTGGAACTACAGGTGTGTGCCGCCATACCTAGCTAATTTTTTTATTTATTGTAGAGGCCAGAATGGTCTTGAACCCCTGGGCTCAAACAATCCTCTCATCTCTGTCTCCCAAAAGGCTGAGATTACAGGTGTGAGCCACCATGCCTGGCTATTTTTTAATGATTCTATTTTTTCTCATTTTTTGGTTTGTCAGTTATAACTTTGCTTTGTTATTTTAGTGGTTGCATTAGGATGTTTAGTATACAATTGGTCCCTGGTTTGGCTTATGACTTTTCAATTTATGATGGTGTGAAAGTAATGTGCATTCAGTAGAAACTGTATTCTGAATACTCATACAACCATTCTGCTTTTCACTTTCAGTATAATATTCAATAAATTGCATGAGATATTGAAAATTTTTTATAAAATATGCTTTATGTTAGATGATTTTGTCCAGCTGTAGGCTAATGTAAATGTTCTGAGCATGTTTAAGTTAGTTTAGGCTAAAGATGATGCTTGGTAGGATAGGAGTACTTAATGTATTTTCAACTTACGGTGGGTTTATTGGGATATAACCCCATCATAAGTCAAGGAGCATCTATATATCTTTAATTTATTATCACTAACCTTCAAGTGATATTACATTGCTTAAGATATAGCATAAAAATCTTAAAAGTACACTTTTGTTTCCCACTTTCTAGCCTTTGTACAATTGTTATACATTTACCTCTCTATATATTATAGAACCCATAATACATTGCTATTTTATTTTAACCAATTATCTTTTAAAGGAATTTAAATACCAAGAAAAACCTTTCTATTTACTTGTAGACAGCCAATATAGTTACCATTTCTGATGCTTGCCATTCCTTTATGTAGAACCAGGTTTTTATTTGCTGTTGCTGTTTTTTCTACATTTCCATTAACCTACAGCTGGAAATACTTTTTTTTAGCATTCTAGTGGTACAGGTCTGATGATGAGAAATTATTTTAGCTTCTTTATAGCTGAAATAGCTGTTATTCTTACTTTGTATTTAAAGGAGATTTTCACTTTATATAAAATTATGTATTGGAAAACTTTCTTTCAGTACCTCCACTGTCTTCTGCCTTAACATTGTTTCTCACAAAAAGTCTATTGTCATTCTTGTTTGTGCCTTTGAATGTAATGGTTTTTTTTTTCCTTTGGAATCATTTAAAACATTTTCTCTTTAGCATTGATGCTAAGTAATTTGATTATTATGTGACTTGGCATAGCTTTAAGTTTCTTGTGTTTGGAGTTCATTGATCTTCTTGAATCTGTGGATTTATAGTGTTCATCAAATTGAAATGTTTAGTCATTCTATTATTTTTCCAAATATTTTTCTTTCCACCTTCTTTCCTCCTCAGGAATTTTAACTGTCTATATTAGGTTACCCGAATTTATCCAGCAGCTCACTTACATCGTGCATGCTTTTCTCATTACTTTTGCATTAATAAATTAATTGTTTTTAGAGCAGCTGTAGGTTCATAGCAAAATTAGGCAGCAATCACAGAAAGTTTCCATATACCCCCAGAGGGCCCCTCCCAAACACAAGCTCTCCACTATCCACATCTAGTTCAAGAATGATACATTTGTTTCAACCAATGTATATACACTGACACATCATTATCATCCAAAGTCCATAGTTCACATTAGGTTCATTTTTGGTCTTGTACTCTCTATGGCTTTTTTTTTTTTTAAAGTATAATGGTATATATATGTATACATGTATACATTTTTAAATGCATAATGACCATTGTAGTATCATACAAAATAGTTTCAGTGCTCTAAAAATCTTCTGCATTTCCTCTATTTACCCTTCCCTATTCTTTAGCACCTAGCAACCTCTAATCTTTTTTAATTGTCTCCATAGGTTTGCTTTTTCCAGAATGTCATATGGTTACAATCATACAGTATGAAATTTGTTTGTTTTGAGACAGGGTCTAACTCTGTTACAAAGGCTGGAGTACAATGGCACAATCATGACTCACTGCAGCCTTGAACTGGGCTCAAGCAATCCTCTTGCCTCAGCTTCCCAAGTAGCTAGAACTACAGGCATGCACAACCATGCCCAGCTAATTAATTATTATTATTATTATTTTTTAGAGACAGGGTCTCACTATGTTGTCCAGGTTAGTCTCAACTCCTCAAGTAATCCTCTGATCTTGGCCCCCAAGTTGCTAGGATTACAAGCATAAGCCACCATGCCTGGCCAGTATGTGGTCTTTTAAGACTGGCTTCTTTCACTTAGTAATTCATATTTAAGCTTCCATCATGTCTTTTTATGGTTTGCTAGCTTATTTCCTTTTGGCACTGAATAATATCTCATTATCTGGATGTACCATTTATTTATTCATTCACCTAATGAAGGACATCTTGATTTCTTCAATGTTTTGGAAATGAAAAATAAAGCCACTATAGCCCACATGCAGGTTTTTGTGTGGACACGTTTATAATTTATTTGACTAAATGCAAAGGAGTTTGATTACTGAATTATATGGTAGGGGAATGCTTAGTTTTGTAAGAAATTGCCAAATTGCTTTCCAATTGTGCAGTACCCATCAGCATTCCCACCAGCTATGAATGAGAGTTTCTGTTGCTTTACATCCTCACCAGCATTTGACATTGTCAGTGTTTTGGATTTGGGTCATTTTAATAAGTGTGTAGTGGTATCTCATTATTGTTATGATCTGGAATTCCCTAATAGCATATGATGTTGAACATCTTTTCATATACTTACTTGCCTTCTGTATCTCTTCTTTGGTGAGGTGTCTGTTCATATCTTTTGTTCATTTTTTATCACTTTTTTGGGTTTGTTTTAGTGTTGAGTTTTAAGAATTTTAAAAAGATTTTATTTATATTTATTTATTTTTAAAATTTAGAGCTGTAGTGTTCATGTAAGAATTTGCTACATAATAAATTGTATGTAGGTGAAGTTTGGCAGCCCTGTCTTCCCCTCTGGCAGGCCTATCTTCCTCTGATAGTGGACCTGGTACCTCGCATGTAGTTGTGTGCCCCTTATCCCTCCCTCTCTCCCTTCCTTCCTCCCTTCCTCAATCCTTCCTTTAATAGTGCCCAGTGTATGTTATTCTCACCTTTGTGCCCTTATGACCAGTGATCAGGGCCTGCTTATGAGTGGGAACATGCAGTATTCAGTTTTTTGTTTCTGTAATACTACACTTAGTATGATGGTCTCCAGCACCATCCATGTTTCTGCAAAGGGCATGATTTTGTTCTTCTTTATGGCAGCATAATATTTCATCAAATATATGTATCACATTTTCTTTATCCAGTCCACTTTCTTTTTTTCTTTTTCTTTTTTTCCAGAAAAGGGGAAGATTTATTTATTTATTTATTTATTTATTTATTTAGATTAGCTAGGAGAGGGAGGGGCATACCTCATCAACAAGGGTACCTGAATGATCAATGTTTATATACCTAACCCTGAATTGTACCCCACATCTTTATAATAAGAATTTAAAAAAGAAAAAGAAAATACAGTTTATTTAGAAAGTAAATTAGAAAGAGAGAGAAAGAGGTGATTCACCTTCTCAAGGTAGGAGAGGGGGCCAAAGCATAAGAAAACATGGCCTGGCCATAGCTCAAAGAGCACAGGGGCCATACCATAGCTTAGCAAGGCAATGGCCTATCCAGTCCACTTTCAATGGGCATCTATGTTGCTTCCATTTTTTTACTATTATGAATAGTGCTACAATAAACATGCATGTACAGGTGTCTTTCTGTTAGAGCTATTTATGTTTATCTGGGTATATTCTCAGCAGTGGGATTGCTGGGTCATATGGAAGCTTGATTTATAGTTCTTTGAGAAAACACAACACTGCTTTCCACAAAGACTGAACTAGCTTACATTCCAACCCACAATGTAAAAGCACTTCCTTTTCTCTGCAGCTACACCAACATCTATTATTTTTTGACTTTTTAATTAGCCATCCTTACTGGCTTTAGATGACATCTCACTGTAGTTTTGATTAGAATTTTTCTGATGGTTAGTGAGGCTGAGCATTTTTTCATGGTTTGTTTTTGTTTTTGTTTTTGGCTACTTAAATGTCTTCTTTTGAGAAGTGCATGTTCGTGTCCTTTGTCCACTTGTTAAAGGGGTTGTTTGTTTTTTACCTGTCAATTTGTCTGAGTTCCTTGTAGATCCTGGATGTTAGGCTTTTGTCAGATGCATAGCTTGCAAATATTTTTTTCCCATTCTGTGGGTTGTCTCTACTCTCTTGATGGTTTCTTTTGCTGTCCAGAACTTTTTAGTTTGATGAGGTCCCATTTGCCAATCTTACCTTTTGCTGCATTTGCTTCTAGGTCATAAATTCAGTGCCTACTCCAATGTCCAGGAGGGTGTCCCCTAAGTTTTCTTCTAAGATTCTTATAGTTTAGTCCTTTGTCCATTTTGAGATAATTTTTGTATGTGGTTATAGATAGAAGTCTAGTTTCATTCTTCTGCATATGATTAGCCAGTTTCCCTAGCACCATTTGCTAAATAAGCTTTCCTTTCCCCAATGTTTGTTTTTATTGGCTTTATCAAAGATAAGTTGGTTGAGGGTCCATGGTTTTATTTCCAGGATCTCTATCTGGTTCCATTGGTCTATATATCTATCTTTGTACTAGCACCATTCTGTTTTGGTTACTGTAGCCTTGTATTAAAGTTTGAAGTCTGAGAGTGTGATGTCACTAGCTTTGTTCTTTTTGATGAAGATTGTTTTAACTATTTAGGCTCTTATTTTATTTCCATATGAATTTAAGTATTGTCTTTTCTAGATCTGTGAAAAATCTTGCTGGTAGTTTGATAGGGATTGTGTTAAATCTGTAGATTGCTTTGGTTAGTACGGATGTCTTGACAATATTATTCCAATCCATGAGCATGAGATGTTCTTCTATTTGTTTGTGTCATATTTGATTTCTCTGAGAAGTGTTTTATAGTTCTCATTATAAAGATATTTAATTTCTTTGGTTAGATAAATACCGAGGTATTTTATTGGGGCAATTGTGAATGGAATTGTGTTTTTAATTTGGTCCCTAGCCTGCTTATAGTTGGTGTATAGAAATGCAGCTGATTTTTGCATATTGATTTTGTATTCTGTGACTTTACTGAAGTCATGTAGGTATATAATTATATCATCTGCAAAGAGAGATAATTTAATTTCCTCTTTGGATATCTCTAATTTCTTTCTATTGCCGAATTCCTCTGATTAGGACTTTTAGTACTATGTTAAATAGGAGTGGTAAGAGTGAAAATCCTTGTCTTATTCCAGTTCTTAGGGGAAATGCTTCCAGCTTCTGCTCATTAAGTATGATGTTGGCTGCAGGTTTGTCATAGTTGGCTCTTATAATTTTTAGGAATGTTCCTTTGATGTCTAGGTGTTTGAGAGTTTTTTTTTTAATTATAAAGAAGGGATGTTGAATTTTATCAAATGTTTTTTCTGTGTCTATTGAGATAGTCATATGACTCTTGATTTTTACATCTGTTTATGTGGTGGATTACATTTATTGATTTGCATATGTTGAACCAGCCTTGCATTCCTGAAATAAAGCCCACCTGGTCATGATGAATGATCCTTGTAATGTGCTGTTGAATGAGATTTGTTAGTGTCTTGTTGTTAGTTTTTGCATTTATGTTCATCAGGAAAATTGGCCTCCAGCTTTCTTTCTTTGTTGATTATTTACCATTTTGGAATATCAGGATAATATTGGCTTTATAGATGAGCTAGGAAGGATTCCTTCCTTCTTGATTGCTTGGAATACTTTCAGTAGAATTGGGACCAATTCTTTCTTGTACATCTGGTAGAATTCATCTAAGAAACCACCGGACCTAGGACTTTTTCAGCAGTGAGGTTTCTTTTAACTGAATCAATTTCTTGGCTTATTAATGGTCTGTTTATGATTTCAATTTCTTCCTGTTTCAATCTTGGGAGGTTGTGTGTTGCCAGGAATTTACCCATTTCCTCTGTTTTCTAGCTTACACATATACATATATTTGTAGTAATGTCTCATAATCATTCATATTTCTTCAGGGTTGGTTGTAACATTGTCTTTTTTGTTTCTGGTGGTCTTTATTCAATTTCTCTCTCTCTCTCTCTCTTTTTGTTCATCTTGTCAGGGATCTGTCAATCTTATTTATCCTTTTAAAGAACCAGCTTTTTGACTTGATCTTTTGCATGTTTTGTGGTCTTTATTTCACTTGGTTTTTATTTTATTTCTATCCTTCTAGTTTTTGGATCGGATGTTCCTATATTGCCAGTTGCCTTGGGTGCAACATTTACTTCAGATCTCTCTCTTTTCTTCCTTCCTTCCTTCTTCCTTCCTTCCTCAGAGTCTCACTCTGTCACCCAGGCTGGAGTGCTCTGGTACAATCATGGCTCACTGCAATCTCAACCTCCTAGGCTCAGGCAATTCTCCCACCTCAGCCTACTGAGTAGCTGCACTCCACTACGCCCAGCTATTTAAAAAGATGAGGTCTTGCTATGTTGCCTAGGCTGTTCTTGAACTCCTAGACTCAAGCAATCCTCTCTCCTCAGCCTCTCAAAGTGCTGGGATTATAGGTGTGAGCACTGCACCTGGTCTCTCTATTGTCTTGATGTGTGCATGCAATGCTATAAAATTCCCTCTCAGCACTGATTTCATGATATCCCAGAGGTTTTGGTGCATTGTGGCTTTGTTTTAGTTTGTTCTGGGAATCTTTTTATTTCTGTCTTGATTTCTGTGTTAACCCAAAAGTCATTCAGGAGCATGTTGTTTAGTTTTCATGTATTTGTTTGTTTTTGAGGGTTCCTGTTGGTGTTGATATTTATTTTTATTTTGTTGTGGTCTGAGAAGATACTTAGTATGATTTTGACTTTTTGAAATTTGTTCATGGTTGATTTATGGCCAAGTATGTGGTTGATCTTAGAGTATGTTTTATGTGCTGATGAGAAGAAAGTATATTCTGTGGTTGTTGAGTTAAGTGTTCTGTAGATGTCTATTATATTTAATTGGTCCAGTGTAGAGTTTAGGTTCCAGATTTCTTTGCCAGTTTTCTACCTCAATGATTTGTCTAAAGCTGTTAGTAGGATATCGAAGTATCTCACCATTATTGCAAAGCTGTCTATGTCTTCTTTTAGATTAATTAACAGTTTTATAAATCTGGGTGTTCCTATATTGGCTGCAAATACATTCAAGACAGATAGTTCTTTCTGATGAATTGAGCCCTTTATCATTATGTAGTGCCCTTCATTGTCCTTTTTAACTTGTTTTGGTTTAAAGTTTGTTTTAAACTGATATAAGACTAGCTACTCCCTCTCTTTTTTGTTTTCCATTTGCATTGATTATCTTTCTCCAACTGTTTACCTTGAGTCTGTGGGTGTCATTTGCAGTGAGATGGGTTTCTTAAAGGCAGTAGAAGAATGAATCATGCTTCTTTATTCAATTTTCCACTCTATGCCTTTGAGTGGCACATTTGGTCTTAACATTTAAGTTACATATTGATATGTGTGGGTTAGTTCCTGTCATATTGTTGCTAAGAAGTTGCTTTATGTGCTAGGTTTTGGGGTTGATCTGTGTGGTCTGTAATCTCTACTTACCTATGCTTTTGCAATGGCTAGTATTATTCTTTTGTTTCTGTGTTTAGAACTTCTAAATGTATGCATCTCCTGAAGGTTGTTCTGGAGGTGGCACATTCTCTAGGGATTGCTTACTGTGAAGGATTTTAATTCTCCTTCATTGATGAGGCTTAGTTTGATGGGATAAGAAATTCTTGGCTGGAATTGCTTTTTCTTTAAGAATGTTAAGAATGGGGCCCCAGTCCCTTCTGGCCTGTAAGGTTTCTGCTGATATGTCTGCTAATATGATGGGTCTCCCTTGGCAAGTGGTCTGTCTCTTTTCTCTACCTGCCTTTAGGATTTTTTCTCTCATGGCCACTTTGGAAAGCTTATCATGTGCCTTGGGGCTGGTCTTCTCCTATAATACCTTGCAGGCATTCTTTGAATTTCTTAAGTCTGCATGACTACCTATCTAGAGAGATAGGGTATACTTTTTTGAATAACATCTTAAAACACTTGTTCCAGCATGTTCTCAGTTTCTTTTTCTCTCTCAGCAATGTCAATCAGCTGTAGATTTGATATCTTTACAGAATTCCAGAACTCTTGTAGGCTTTGTTCATTTTTCCTAATTCTTTTCTGTTTATTTTTATCAAATTGGGTTAATTCAATAGTTCGCTCTTCAAGTTCTGAGATTATTTCCTCTGCCTGGTTGATTCTGCTGTTAAGGCTGTTATAGTGTTTTGAAGTTCTAGGAGAGAATTCTTCAATTCCAGAAATTTAGTTTGACTCTTCCTTAGGATAGCCAGGTCAGCTTTTACTTTCTGTACTTTTTCATGGCAAATTGATTTGAGTGTCCATTTTATCTTGAATTTTGTTGAATTTGCCACCATAACCAGAATTTAATGTCTGCCATCAGGAACAGGTCATTTTGAATAGGTTCCATTACTTGGGATCTGGGAGAACCCTTTGTAAGTGTCTAATCATTTTGGCTTTGGGGTTTGCTGAGGTTTTTTGATGGTTCTTTCTCATCTGTAAGGGCAGTCTCTTCTGTTTTTACTTTTTTGTTTTGTATTTTTATCTGTTAAAGTTGCTATTATAGTGTTGTTTTCTTACTTGAGCTCCCTCTTCTGGTCTTCCTGTGGAAGAGGCAGAGGTGGCAATGAGGAAGGTGACCTGGGAGAAAATTGGCTGGCATTGCTTCACTGGCACAGTGTGGTGGGGGAAGGAAAGGTCCTTTCTTCCAGATCAGATGCTTTTTCCTTCCTCAGGTACAATGACCAGGGGCTCTGGCTGGCCTGGAGCTCTGGCTCCTGCCTCCCTAGCCCACATGTCATGTCCACAGGGTTGGCAGGCAGCCAGGAGGGCCCCCTCAACTCCAGCACAGGTGTTCATGTGGAGGTAAAGCAGCCCCCTACCATCTAAGTGAGTCCACTCCTCTGGCACAGGAGTAGAAAGCAAGGGTCAGTCTTGCCAGAGGAGACCTGGTGGGTGTTTCTCCCTCAGTTTACAAGTGGGTGGGGCCACCACTGCCATGCTACCCAAAGCTGGGGGATGTACCAGGGCTCAGTGACTGAAATGTAAACAGGTGGTGGTCAGACAGACTTGTTTCACCTGGGCACCTGGAGTCCCGACTTGCCAGGAGTCTCAAAGGTCCTCTGCTTCTGGTTCCCTCCCTGCTCCATGGGAGGGGCAAGGGAGTAATGGCAGCATCCTGAGGGCAACTCTCATTTACAGTCCTAAACTGGGACAAAGATAGGTGCCAGTGCTACTGGAGAAACTTCCCAAAGCGAATGTGTTGCCATGACTGAGGACTGAAGAGGAAGGGGGGACAGAGTACCCATGAGGCACAGACCATCCCTGCAGGTTGTGTCCAGCGGGGCCTCTCCATTTGGGAGGATCGATGGCTGCCAGTGCTGGGAATCTCCGGAATTGGAGTCCTCCAGGCAGCTTTCTGTGCCTGGCCAGTACAGGAGGGGATTCGGAGAGAGAGCTTGCGTTGTCTTTCCTTGGCGAGGACTGCAGGGTTTGTGGAGGTGTGTAAAATGTCTCCTGTCTACTCACCACTTCCTTCACCAAGGACTCTCTCCTAATCTTGTGTTGAGGTTGATTCTGGGGGTAGTTGGGGCTTGGAGCTGACTATTCTCTGTTTCCCCAGGTGTGCATTCTATAATCCTCAGCATGGATTTCCAGGCAGATCTCCAAAGACCCAGCTTCAATCCCCCTTTTACGTTCTCTTGCCGAGAGTGGTAGTCGTCTGATGTCTCCAGTCTGCCATCTGGCTCTCCCTACTTGTAACTTTCTAAACTTCCCATTTACTGTATTATTAGGCGCCACCTACTTTCAGGCAGTGATGTGCTGAAATTTGCTCTCCTACTGATTGCTGCATGGCCTTCCCTTGTCTCCAGCTCCTGCCACTTGTAGAGGTCTGGCTCAGGGTTCTATTCACTTACTTCCCAGATGAGCGTTTCCTTTTTAGGTCATGACAGGGTTTGTTAGGTGCTATAAAATCTGGTCTTACTGGTATTTTCATAGTTGTTAGCATAGAGAAGGCACACTTCCCTCTGTCTAGAGCTGACATAAATTCTCCACCCCTATCCATTTGAGTAAAAATAAGGGGCAAGCTAAGTTGGGCAGGTAGGTTGATGGTCTTCTAACATATGTCAATGGATATTCTAAGGTTTTTAAATTGTGGTATTCAGACAAAAGATAAAACATTTCCATGAAATAGTCAATATGTACATCAAAATTACATATCGTGCAAGTGGATAGGCAAATGATAATTGTATATTTAAGTGAGTTTTGTAAGTTACTTGAAATGATAATCATAAAAAAGACTTCTAACTCTTCTCTTTGCCAAAACTCTGGGATAAACAAGAGATTCTTAGACGGAACAGTTTCAAGGAGAAGGCAAAATTCCAAGGCTCATTTCTTGAATTTAATTTTTGTAGATTGAGCTATATTGGTTTTATATTTGTGTCCATCACTCAGTTACAAAGATAATAAAAAACATTTAAAAATCCACCTTAGCGTACATTTTTGGTTATACTATTTTAATTGTAACTAAAATACTTTGTGGATTGAATTTCATCTTCAGTTATTTCACTGTTTCATTTTGCTTTGCACACATAAATTAAGCCAGTGGAAGCTTCAGATTTAATAGAATTTGATGGTGTTAATAAACATAAAAAATTAATTTGCATGAACAATATGAGGATGAATAATAGGAACACCTGGCATGAGATGGAACATTCTGTTAGCATGCAGGGAAACTCAGAGTCATTTTAATCTCTTTTCTCCTCATTATGATTTAGTTGTCAAGTACAGTTGGTCATGAAGTCTAATTGATCCTAACGCCTAACTTTCTCCTCCAGATACTTGCTCCTTCCTTTGCACTTAGACATCATCTCTTGTCTCTGAATTCAGTGGCCTTTTAAGAGGACCATTACTTTTTAGACTCAGCCCTCATCTAAGCCACCTTCCTTACATTGTGTGTTCTACATTGTCTTCTAAAATACGGATCTGACCTCATCACTCCCATGACCGAATGCTTTAATGCCTTTGGGGATAAGACCTGAAGTGGTCTCAACCATCTTTGCTGTCTGGAACTTTCCCTAGGCCCAGTGATCCAGCCACATTGCAGGTCCCGTTGTTCCTAGTACAAGCCATGCTCTTCCATGCCTCTGTGCACTTGTGTTCTGTTTCATTTGCCAAGATCACCTTCTCCATTTTATTGCATTTCTTTGCACCATCCTTCCTTATTCTACCTTCAAGAATCAGGTAAAGTGTCACTCATCCTATCTGGGGAGTTTGTGTTCTCTTTTGGCTACTTGAACATTTGCATGTGTCTTTATCTTGTGATGGTTGCTTCCTTGGCATTCATTCCCCCGTTTCTTTAACCAACAGCTCTCAGATTGTCCCTTGGGGATATGTCTCTCCTCCACTATCCCACATTCAATTCAAATGATAGCTCTTGTTGACTTAAGTTAGAGCCCATTCTCCTGGCTCTAGTGATTGGCTCAGGAGTGATTTAAGCCTCTCCAATCAAGGGGAGCCTGAAACTGCACTGTGGTTTGCTTCTCTTCTGGGTGTGGTGGTGTGAGGCTTAGATTCCTGTCATCTTCCCCTACCAAAAGGAGAACCTTCCCCAGGAAACACACAAACACTGTGAGGAGGCAGAGCTGAGAGAAACATCAGTGTGCTCCCATGTCAGGCCAAAGCTGAAGCTACCACTACCCTCTTGACTACCCTTTGAGAGCCAAACACAAACAAAAGTGAACTAACTAAAACTAACCATTTTTTGATAAGTCAACCTAGATAAGATTTGTTTGTTTACATTTATCTTTGCACTTCAGTACATCACAGCTTCCGGGGGCCATAGTAGTTGTTCAATACATGTGTGTGAAAAGATGGGAAAGAAGGAGAATTATCGTTTCTCTTAAGTATTTTATGCTTGGCTATGTGACTATCAAAGCTTTGCTCTGGTATTTTTAGATTTCAACCGTTTTGTATTTTTACTTCTTTGAACAAAGTATGGAAAATGTGTCAGTACAAACAAAGGAGTTACACAAGGAGAAAAAATCAGGAATTTACATTTTTCATTGATTTTTAACAAGAAGCATATCAGAGGATGTGAAGAACCTGACATTGTTCCTGGAAGGCACTGGAAATTGAAGAATTCAAACAGCAAATGTGTAGCTGCTTTAAGTGAAATAAAGTGTTACATTTTATTTTTTAAATAAAACTTTTATTTGGGGCTGGTTACCTTCTGTTTGTTTCCCCAGATGCAGGCTCTCTGCTTCTCTGCCCTGCTCTCTTCCCTGGGAGGCAAACCTGTGTGGTCAATGAGGGGAGCTGATGGAAAGCCCCAGCAGGTGGGGATAGAGGAACGGAGAGAGGGGGAAGAAAATGAAGCCGGAGGATTTACGTCCCTGCTGTTCAAGGTCACTTCAGGCTGGCCATGTCTCTTGACCGGATGTTGTTTGCCCTTGGCGATGAACGCATGGCAGCCTTCTCCATAGGACCCTCTTCACCCTGGTTTGCAACCATACCCTCCTCTCTGTTGCTCCTCACCCTGGGTCACGGCAGTGCCCCTTATCATTCTCCTACACTTTTGCAAAGAAACTTGTTTGAGCTGCCTTTTATTTTTTTGAGTCAAGGACTTACTTTGTCACCCAGGCTGCAGTACAGTGGCACGATCATGGCTCACCACTACCTTGACCTCCTGGGCTCGGGCAAGCCTTCCACCTTAACCTCCCAAGTAGCTGGGACTACAGGTGTGCGCCATCATGCCCAGCTAATTTTCTGATTTTTTTTTTTTTGTAGTGATGAGGTTTTGCTATGTTGTCCAGGCTGGTCTTGAATTCCTGGGCTCAAGTGATCCGCCTGCCTCAGCCTCCAAAAGTGCTGGGATTCCAGGTGTGAGTGACCACACCTGGCCTGAAATGTCCACTTTGAGTGTGCTATTATCTGTTTTATGTTGGGAACCTAAGGGATACATCAGAATTTCAGAAATAAAACAATTAAACAAGAACAATGCAAATCTAACGTAGTTTTAGTCTGATACAAGAGATGTGATCTTTTAAGACTGGTGGAACAATAGGACCTATGTTAGCTGTGCCCACAGGAAAATGACTAAAAAGCCAAACCAGGGAAGGGAAAGGCTCAGAGGGTTTTCTTGATTTTATTCAAGCTGGTCTTCTCAGGGAACAACCTCAGGGGTGCCAGTCACAGGATAATTTGGGGTAACTTTAGGAAAGTTTGACAATCGGAATCATTTCTGCTTGCTAGAAAGAGAATGGGAGAGAATTGGGTGCATTTATTTGGGTGAAATGAGGTTAAAACTGGTAATAAGAAGAGCCGTAAAGAGAAAAAGAAATCCCCAAACAACTTAGCTTCCTTTGGACTTATTTTCTTCCTGTAGTGTCAAAGTTCTAAAATAACACAGACCAAGAATTGTATATCACAGCAGGGAGGGGGAGTGAGCCTTGCCCGGGAGGTTTTGTTTAGGTCAGAACTCATCAGGTTTTTTTCTAATACCAGTTGGCAAAACGACCGGTATCCTTAGACTTGCCATACTAAATCCTTGTGGGTTCCTTGGTCAGGGCTGGGAATGTCCCCTCGTGCACCCCAAGTTTGGGAAATGGGTTGATCATTATGATTTCCTGTGCCCAAGGGCTGCCTCTGGTCCTGCTTGACCTCTGTAACAGTTGCGTTCTCTGAGAATCGCTTCGAACTCGCCACCTGCTGCCTGCCGCTCCTTCCCATCCTGGGAACAAGACGGCGCCTCTATCTCGGTTTGGCTTTCTCTGAAGTGCAGCTGGAGCAGTGTGGAGTTAAAAATAACGACGTCTTGTGAGACTGGGAAGGAGGATGGGGGACGGGGGAGAGGGAAGCATGTTCATTAAGAGCTTTTAAATTTCCAAATGCCCCTCCTGGGTCATTAACAGGTTTGGCTAAGAATGTCTCTGACAACTCGGAGGGGGAGGGAGGTTTTTCTCTGATGTACTCTGTCATGAGGGCTTATGTTAACAGGAGGGAAAGAATACTTGCCCTTTCTGTCCATGGGCTGAATTTCATGCTGTGCGCAACCAGGACAAACTGTTCATCCTGGTGTAAGTCAGCTGCCCAAAGACCTGCGTCCTGACTGCCTGCCCTGGCCCCACAATGGTCCCTAATTAGCTAGCACTCTTACTATGTAGGGACGTGATCTACACACAGGGCAAGCCAAAGGTTCTGTAGTGAAGTCTCACCCATTCATACCCATTGGGAGTCACAAACAATCAGGCTTAATGAGAAATATCAGTTATGGGATATTTATTTCAGGTGTAGAGTTTTCAAGACTACAGAAATGAGTAACATGCCGATTCTCTTCTAGCCCTGCTTCCGTGGATAACAATTCACTGCTATTCATGTATTCAGTGCTAAAAGATGAGTGAGACTTTATGTTTTTTAAACTGAAAAACTGATTTAAAGAAAGACAAGTGGAGAAGTAAATTTGTATACAATGACATTTAGATGCCATACGTGCCACAATCAGAGTGTATATGATATTAATGGTGCACAGAGAAGACACAGTCTGACTTGGTGGAAGAAGAAGCAAGGGCCAGAGAAAGCTTCTGGAAGAAATGTGGGAGTTGAATTGGAGTTTGATTGGGATGGGCACTCTAGGTAGGCATACGGCATGTGCAAAGGTACTGTGGCAGCGAAACAGACTGTACTTCGTTCATGGATATTTTGTTTAAAGTATATTCGAAATAGTGAAGAATGCTTTCCCTTGTGATAAAGATACCAAAAGAGTGCCTGTCTATGTAAAATGCTTACGTTAATTAATAAGCCAACACCCATGTCAATGAACCTTGGTGTAAGAGTATAACCTTTTGAGGAAAAAAAGGATTGTCCTAATATTTCCTCAATATCCATGACAAGTGTTATGGCTTTGATATTTTAGACAAAATATAGACTGTATACATTTCAGTTCATGCGTACAGCTCCTTTCTGGAATCTGGGTATATAAACATTCCATACCATGTCACATATGTGAACAGAACACAAAATGTCTGGAAAATTCCACAATAGCACAGAGGCATAAGGAAGCATGTTGTGAGTGGGAGCTGACAAACATGCTCACTCTTGGTGTGTCTGTAAGTCTAAATTCATTTCAAAGAGTTTATTTTCTTATGAAGTTAAATGCCCTCAGCAAGCATGTTGTTCATTCCGTTCGTGGCATAGCAAACCTTACTCAAGGGCTTAAAACAGGTGATGGGGCTAGGTGCGGTGGCTCAAGCCTGTCATCCCAGCACTTCAGGAGGCCGAAGTAAGAGGATTGCCTGAGCTCAGGGGTTGGAGACCAGCCTGGGCAACTTGGTGAGACCTCGTCTCTACAAGAAATAATAATTTAAAAAAAGCCGGGAGTGGTAGCGCATGTCTGTAGTTCCAGCTACTTGGAAGGCTGAGGCTGAAGGATCACCTGAGCCCAGCAGGTCGACGCGGGGTGGCCGTGAGCATGCCACTGCACTCCAGCCTGGGTGACAGAGTGATACTCCAACTCAAAAAAAAAAAAAACGAAAACAGGTGATGGAAATCAAGTCAAGTGCAGTGACTCACACTTATAATCCTAGCAATTTGGGAGGCCGAGGCAGGAGGATCACTTGAGCCCGGGAGTTTGAGACCAGCCTGAACAACATAACAAGTCTTGGTCTCTACAAAAAAAAAAAAAAATTAGCCAGGTATGGTGGCATGCACCTGTAGTCCCAGCTACTCAGGAGCCTGAGGTGGAAGAATCACCTAAGCCCAGGAGGTCAAGATGACAGAGCCATGATTGTGCCATGGTACTCCAGCCTGGGCAACAGAGTACAATCCCGACTCAAAAGTTAAAAAAAAAAAAAGAAACAGGTAATGGAAGTCAAATGAACTAATTTCACACCAGTGGACTCTGATTCCACATTAGAGAAAATTTCTTACACAGAGATCTTAAAAATAGTACCTTGTTATTTCTTTAAAACTGCTGATTTCATCAGTAGATTGTGCCGGTTGCCTCTCTTCCCACAGGTCACCTTCAATCGTCTGCACTTGTCACAGGTGCTCACTAAGCAAATCATCAGGCTGTTTTGGGTTATTGAATTGGAATGAGATGGGGCATAGGCTGAGCCCCGTCAGGGAGCCTAGGGCTGCTGCTTAGGAGGGCATGGGTGGTTCACCGACCGGGCATGCCCTTGCTTCCCCTTGCTTTGTTTGAGAACTTGGTCCTGCTCTGCGGAGCCCACTGAAATTTACTTTGTGTACATTTCACTTTTCCTGGAGCTTTGGACCAAGGGCAGAATGTAGGCTAGATCTGAATGTACGCAGATCTCATTCTTAGTCTTCATGTTGTCCTGGGTTATAATCCTGGAGTGTACTTGTGGTGGAGAAAATTTGAGTGATTCTTCCTGAGTTCTGTTTGTGCTTTCTGGAGGTCAGTGTGCTCAAGAAGACGGAGATTGCTTCCTCAGCCCGCCCAGGAGATCATGCCTAATACATATAAGACACTTGCGTTATCCATTCATTCCCTCATACAAAGGACAATTATTGATCCCTGTGATGTGCCCAGCACCATGCTGGGAGCAGCCATGTTAACTTGAACGGCAGCCCATCTGCACCCAGTTGGAGGTGGTTTTACGACCACAGGAGCATGCGGCAGTGCTGAGATGGGAAGCCGTGTCTTCTGATCCAGACCCTGTGCTTTTCCTGCTCTCCACAGGTCCCCCTGTGAGTGGGCTGTGGACTCTCCCTGGCTGGCGTCTGCACCTGGACTGCGCTCTTTAGTCTCTCTTGGCTGCAGACTGCCCTTCTGGAAACTTCCCTTCCATTTTCAAAACCCCTTTATCCTTTACCTACTCAAAGAGGACCTGGGGTGAAAAAAATAAGTAGGTGGGTGGATGCCTCAAAGCATGATTTTGCCCAGGCTTTGGTCCAGGAAGCAGGGTCAAACAAATGCAAAGTGGAGATTTCAAAGATTTTTAAAAAGAGAGAGAGAAATGGCTTTGTGAATGATAATGAAACCCAAGCCGTCAGGCTGTGTTGGACGTCAAACAGAGATTTGAGATGGTCCTCAGTGTGTGTGGGTAGCGAGAAGAGGGGGTGCAGTGAGTGTCCCTCTTAGCCATGCTGGGAGAATAGTGCAGAGAGTCAGGAATAGGATTACAGCAGCTGACGTTCTATTTATTTTTATTCTTATTTTTTTAGAGACAGGGTCTTGTTCTGTTGTCCAGGCTGGAGTGCAGTGGTGTGGTCATGGCTCACTGTGGCCTTGAACTCCGGGGCTCAAGCGATCCTTCCTCCTCAGCCTCCCAAGTAACTAGGTCGACAGGAGCATACCACCATGCCTGGCTCATTAAAAAAAAAAAAAAATTAAAGATAAGAAATTGCTAGGTTTCCCAGGCTGGCCTCAAACTCCTGGGCTCAAGTGAGCCTCCTGCCTCAGCCTCCCATAGTGCTGGGATTATAGGCATGAGCCACCACCCGGCCAAATTCTACTTTTTGATACCTTATTTTGGGGGCCACAAATCAAAGGGGAGAGCAAGGAGGAGAGTCACAAAGTGAATTACTGATTAGAAATTGTCTTACGGCTTGATGCTTTCCAGCGAACTATTGCTTTCTAATTTGTTGAGTCATTATCTGCAATGGTTAATGTAAGTGGGGGAGCAGGGGGATCGCAGCCAGATCGAAAAACTTACTTAGCAACTAACCCCTTGGCATTTGGTGACAGGCTGAGTGTGGGGTAAAGGAGACGTTGCTGACCTCCTGCGGTCCTCGTGTCTGTTAGAAGCACTGGTACTCTCTTAGTTACCCCCTTTCTTAAGTCCCATGTCAAAGCCATTGCAAGATTCTGCCAAGGCTGCTACATACCCACATCTCTAAAGAAGCTTCTGGGGAGTGAGAGATACTTTGTCAACTTCCTGTGGTGCAGGGATTGTTGAGGATACTGTTGCCACCCGTGTCACCTGTCTTTGTTTTGGAGAATCTGATAATAGGTAATAAGCAGCCCCCTTTTATATTCCTACCTATGACATAAGAAATGTATTTGGTCTCTGCCCTCAGTTGCTGACACAGAGCTCCTAAACTCCTTGGAATTTCCTGAATGGTAGGAGCATCTTCTGTTCTATGAGGCAACTCTTTAGATTCCTGGATAACTTCAGGATGGGGCCTTTCTCCAGAAAGGCCAATCCACGATTAGAAGCTTGGGATGTTTAGCCCCACTGATTACTGAGTGAGTAATCAGTCTTGTCTATGTGGTGAAGCCTCCATCAAAATCCCTCAATGATATGGTGGGGAGCTTCTGAGATGGCGAACATAGCCATGTGCCAGAAGATGGTACACTCTCCACTCCACAAGGACAGGAGCTGAGGACCCTGCCAGACCTTGCCCTATGCACCTCTTCATCTGGCTGATCATTTCTATCCTTTATAAACCGGAAAATGTAAGTAAATGTTTTTCCAAATCGTTCCAGCAAATGATTGGACCTGAGGATGGGGTTGTGGGAAACCCAATTTGTAGCTGATTGGATACAAGCGTGAGTGACCTGGTATCTGAAGTTGGAAGCAGTCTGGTGGGACTGAGACCTTAACCTATGGGTCTGCCCTAATCCAGGCAGGGGAGATCACCCAACTGGCATCTGCAGAGCATGGAATTGCTTGGTGTGATAAAACCACACATTTGGTATTGGGAGTGTTGTGTGAGTAGAGAAAACAGCGTTTTCTTTTGCCACTCAAGGTAAAAGAATGGAAACCTCACTAAAAATCAGTCTCAGCCAGGCATGGCAGCTCACGCCTGCAATCTCAAAGTGGGGAGGATCACTTGAGGCAAGGAGTTCAAGACCAGCTTGGGCAACACAGTCAGATCTTGTCTCTACAAAAAAAATTGTAAAAATTAGTTGGGCATGGCAGCACACGCCTTGTAGCCCCAGCTACACAAGAGGCTGAGGCAGGAGAATTGCCTGAGCCCAGCAGGTCAAGGCTGCATGCAGTAGCCATGACTATACACTCTAGCCTGGGCAAGAGAGTGAGTCTGACTTTAAAAAAAAATCACAGGTCTCAAACTTCCTGTCATTGTTCTCATTTTGGGAAGATAGAGAGATTTTGTTAGCTCAGAGCAGGTGGTTACCTGCCTGTGGTGACCTCAGGGCAGGACATCCATCTGAATGAGTCCAAGTCCAACTACAGACTGAAGAGACACAGAAACCACCCTGCCACATTCTTGAGTGGAAACAGAATGAAATGATTTAAAAAGTTTTCACAGTGAACTGAAGCCAAAACTCTAATTTCTGAAACGTTCAGTCATGTCTTCCCAGTGAATGTGAGAAATAAAGGTTGAAAATTCATTCTCACCACCTGGGGATAGTGGATTAATGTGTTTGCACCAAACGCAACAAGCTGTCCCCCACCAAAAGCAGGATCTTAACACTGGTCTTTCGGAGTGTCAAGATTTTTTGGAAATCTCTGTTCCTCTAGCTGCCTCTAGTGTGACTCTTGCTTTAAATCTATTACCTAGCAGTTAATTGTTTAACAAAATAAACCTAATTATTATAAGAGTAACAAAACTGTAATTGTTCTAATTTCTGAGTGCTTACTCTCTGACAGGCATTGTGCTAGGCATATTTCCTGTCCTATGTAATTTAATCTTTATAACAGCTCTGACTAGTAGGAACTACTAGCCCGTTTTTGAAATAAGAAGCCGCAAAACTTACAGAGTGCCGTTCTGGTATGAAATGGCAGAGGTGGGAGTCGAAAAAAACCTATGCCCTTGACCTTAACACTGAACAAGGCATAAGCCATGGAGAGTCAGTCTGTGGCCCACTGTCACTACTCAATTCAATCAACATGTAATGATCACCTACTATGTGCTTGGTAGAAGAGACACAAGATGAATAAATTTATGTTTCTTCTTTGATAGGACTTCGAATCTTTTGGGGGAATTAAGCCTGGATGCCCACTCAAGAGAACAAGATGAGTTATATTAAGTGCTGAAGTGCAGTCAGGCAGAAGTTGTGAGAGCACAGAGGTGGCAGAGGTGAATTCTGACTTGGAGGGTGGTGGTGCAAGAAAGGACTAGGGAACGTTTAGGAGACGCGGTGTCCTTCCACTTCCATCTTGAAAGACCAGCAAGCATTTGACAGGTTGTGGAGACAGGTAGGGCATTCCACACAGATGGAACAGCTCTAAGAAAGGCCTTGAGGTGAGAACATGTGTGACGTGCTCAGGGAACAGCTATCACTGCTGTGACAACATGGGCTACCTGGGGAGGGAGAAGGGGGGCATCCAGAGAAAGACTAGGCTGGGAGTGAGAATTGCCTGCAGTGCTGGTCACGGGTTTATAGAGAGTGGGTGGCCATGGAAAATTTTTCAAGAAGAGAGATGATGTGATCTCATTCCTTCTGTGGAACAGTAAAGCATTAGGGTTTGTTAGCTGGTGCTCAGTGAGTACTATGTAAGAAGCTGGAATAGAAGTCTTACCCTGTCACCTATGCTGGAATGTAGTGCATGCTCACGGCTTACTGCAGCCTTGAACTCTTGGACTTAGGTGATCCTCCTGCCTCAGTCTCCTGGGTAGCTGGGACTACAGGTATACACCACCGTGCCCAGCTAATTGGTTGTTGATGCAATCATGGAAATTTCTAGTATTTATAGGGAGGAGGGTGATGGGAAATGAAGATTAAAGAAGGTCTTTGATGGTAAGAATGACTGACCACTGCAGACAGCTGCTGAAAGCTGGTGTGAACACAGGCACGCCATGTTTCTAAGTAACCTTGGATGTCCTGGGATTGTGCTCACATGTTGTCATTCATCAAACATTATCTCAGTGCCTAAATGTTTCATGAACAGTTCTAGACACTGAAAAGGCTGTTGGAAATAAACCAGATATATTTGCGTATTGGGTCCTTAGATTTTTGGCCCAAGTTAGAATGAATGACAGATGATAAAACTGTTGTTCAGAAAGATGATCTAGTGCTAACCCTGAGTAGACTCTATGGGGAGGTAGGGTGGGATGGGGAGAGAGTCACTTTTGGTAGGACCTACTTAATGCCAGACACTGGACTTTTGGATCATTTTTCCCTTTTGATCCTCCCACCTCTGGGTAAATTAGGTGGCATTATCCTGTGTGACAGATGAGGAAATTGGCTCTCAGAGAAACTGACACAATTGCTGCTGGTTACCCAGCGGGAAGGTGGAGCAGAGTTTAAGCCCCGATCTGTGTGTCCAAAGCCTGTGTTCTCTCCAGTAGTTTCCCCAGGATGCAATGATTTTAGGTTTTGCACGACGAGCTTGGAGAATCCTATGTGATTTTATCCAAAGCCTATTTTCTTTTCAAGCGGAGTGAAGCCAGAACAGTGTAATCAGACCCTTTGTTGACAATGGCAAGGCGAGCTGCAGAGACAGAATTAGAGTGTCAGGGTCAGGTGACTGATGTTTGCCGAAGGCATGAAAGCTGCACTCGGAACCCGAGGTAATGATGCCGCAGTGTTCCTGCAAGTCCAACAGACGCCGCCTGGATTGCTCTGTTAGAGAAAGCACCATGACATTGCTCTGTCAGCAAAGACAGCATGCACTTGGTCCTAGTTCTGATGAATTTGTAAAAGTTGCAATGCAGATGTTGTGCTATTAATTTGGGCAGCATGATTATCATTAATTGCTTTGGATTTTCCATCTCAAATATGTTCACATCAGCATCAACCACAGAACAATTATACAACTTAAAGTTTTATGTTGCATTATATTTTGGGATATGCAGTGGGGAAACGGGAGTGAAATATTTAAAAAAAATTATTTCCTTGACAGGATTGTCAATAATGACTTCTGATTCTCTGTCCCAAATATATATATATATATATATATATATATATATATATATATATATACACACACACATATATATATATTTTTTTGAGTTGGAGTCTCACTCCGTCCTCCAGACTGGAGTGCAGTAGCCGCTCCCGGCCACTGCAGCCTCGACCTGCTGGGCTCCGGCGATCCTTCTGCCTCAGCCTTCCAAGTAGCTGGAACTACAGGGGCGCACTGCCACGCCCAGCTAATTTTTTTTTTTATTGTA
>CAUYQG010231647.1:0-16580 GCA_963574415.1 Tarsius wallacei | reverse complement strand
GGTAGAAGACTGGCATAGCCTTTAGCTCTTAGGACAGTGGCCTCTCCAGCCTCACATTCCACAAGACCTTTATTTTTCTCTTTAGACAGAGTCTTCTTCTGCCACTCAGGCTGGGGTGCAGTGGTGTGATCTCTGCTCACTGCAGCCTCTACCCCCTGGGCTCAGGCGATCCTTCCACCTCAGCCTCCCGAGTAGCTGGGACTACAGGCATGCGCCACCAAACCCAGCTCATTTTTGTATTTTTTGTAGAGATAAGGTCTCACCATGCTGCCCAGGCTGATCTCGAACTTCTGGGCTCACGCAGTCCCCTAGCCTCAGCCTCCCAAAGTCCAGCCAGCTGTTAAGAGGTCTATTCTGGAATCGGAACGTGTGGTCTGATTCCCAGCTCTGCCACTTTCTCAGTGTGTTTTTAGTGGAGTGACTAACCTCTCTGTGCCTTGGTTTCCCTCTCTGTAAAGTGAATAAAATCACAACACCTATCTCACGTTGGGAAGGGTAAAAGGGAACTTACCTGTCAGGTGCGTCGAACAGTGCCTGGTGTTTGGCAAGTGCCCTGCAGACGTCTTGTGGGTCCTGCGTCAGGCCGGGAAGGGCAGCTTTTCCTTCCTTGTCTTGCCTCCCACCCCCAGTCAACATCCACCTGAACTGTGGACTCCTCGTGTTCAGGAGCAATTCCGCTCACTCCTTTCCCCAGCCTCCACCCCCAGGACCTTGAACGACTTAGAATACACATCACATTTACGGAAGGTCTGCAAGGCACGTGCTGGGGACTTGAGAAGAAGGGAAAGGTTGCCAGGAATGAAATTAGGCCACACTTTCTCTTCACTAGGGAGGTCGGCTATTGAGGATAACAGTTGTAAGTCATTTTGCAATCACGTGGTATCATATGTTACTTAGCTAAGGCCAGCTTTGACAGGCAGCACACACCCTTGACCTCCCCCAGCCAGACGCAGGATTAATTTGGGAGGAGGCTGGATGCCTTCCAGTCCGCCCTAGTGCCATGGCTGCTTCTTAGTGGGAACTAAAAAGAAGTGCCCGCCTCCCTGGGTGAATAGTGGCCTGGCCGGGATGGGCCAGGCTTCTCCTTAACTCTACACAAGACCTGCCCGGCTGTTGGATCTGCTCTTTGGGGTGTAGGGCCAGTTCCCAGCCCACCCCAGGTGCCAAAGAAAACACAGAGAGTACACGGGCCACGTGAGTTTGCCGCCCGTGGTTGTAAGACGAAGGACAGACTGGGACCTGGAAGCCATTTTTCATCTTGTTCTTAAACCCTAATGCAAAAATGAGAAAGTAGAAGCTATTTTTGGAGAAATGCATACTTTAGGTAAAAATTAACTTTGCCTGCTTTGTCCTTTCAGAAACACAGACTTCCCAATGCCAGAGGTATCTCATAGTAGCAATCAAGATTGTCTAGAGTAACCAGGCTCGGTGGCTCAGCCTGTAATCCCGTGCCTTGGGAGGCTGAGGTGAGTGGATTGCCTGAGCTCGCGGGTTCGAGACCCACCTGGGCAGGCGAAACCTCATCTCTACAATAAATAAAAAAAAATTGGCCGGGCGTGGTAGCGTGTGCCTGTAGCTCCGGCTACTCGGAAGGCTGAGGCGGAAGGATCGCCGGAGCCCAGCAGGTCGAGGCTGCGGTGGCCGGGAGCGGCCACTGCCCTCCAGTCTGGGCGACTGAGTGAGACTCCAACTCAAAAAAAACAACAACAAAAAAAAAATATTTCATTCAACATGAATACGTATCTTAGTTTATACAGGTTTTTGAGTTTTGAAAAGCTTTCCAAACCTAGGAGGCCTTACACTGGTACAGTGCTTCGCAGTTTATGAAACCTCTTCCTTTCACACACTCTTCGTTGCTTTCACAACACTCTGTAAGATATGCATTATCCTCGTTTTGCATATGGGTATACGGACTCAGAGATTAAGTAACTTGCTTAAGGTTCCACAGCGGTAGGTAGAACGTCAGACTTAAACTAGGGTGTTCTCCCTCCATGTCTAACACCCTTTTCAAGACACCAAATAGCACATTTTCTGGCAGGAATCTGACCCAGGTTTCCTTATACAAAACCCTGTAATTCAAAACGTGGCAGGTGGAAATTAAAATGAAAGAGATTATTGGCCAGCTGTACCCTAACTGTATAGGAATCAGCTCTACCTTTGGGGGTACTGCAAAGAAAATGCATATATTAGTGAGAATCTTCAGTGAAACAACTTATTGTTATTCAGCGATCCCTTATGGTGTCTGTATATGATCCAAACCCATTTCTTCAATCCCCAGATGAAGGGGGTTGGGACTGTCCCTGAACACTCTGAAACTGTAATTAAGATTCTTCAGCAGTATTATGTATACAGGAAGTAGAGCAACTACTACAGGCTGAGATGCAGATAGGACTGGAGCCTTAAAGCTCTTCTAATATCAAGATTGGTATCACAGGATACTTGGGTAGCAGCTGAATGAACAAGAGAGGGAAGCTTTCACCTCCCAATAGAAAGACCTACTTTGAGGATACACTTCCTGATGAATAACCTAGAGGGGTACAGCACTTCAGGGGAAGGGCAGATTACCCAACTGAGCAGTCAGAGGTTCTACAATGGAAAGAGAAGGTTGGAGAGAAGAGAGAGTTGCTGTGTTTCTAATTTATTATATTTGGATGCCATTTATTGTATTTGTATGATAAAGAGAGGCAGGTTTAATTACTATCAGAAGTTTCTATCAACCAGAGCTTTCCAAAGATAGAAAGTTTTCTTTTCTTTTCTTTTTTTTAGTCGGAGTATGTATCACTTTGTCACACAGGCTGGAGGGCAGTGGCAGGATCATAGCTTACAGGAGTTGCGACGTCCTGGGCTCAGGCGATTCTTCTACCTCAGCCTCCCAAGAAGCTGGGACTACAGGTACGTGCCACCATGTCCAGTTAATTTTTAATTTTTTTTTTGTAGAGAGGAGGTCTTGTTATGTTGCCCAGGCTGGTCTTGAAATCCTGGGATCAACAGATCCTCCCACCTTGGCCTCCCAAGTGCTGGGATTACAGGCCTGAGCCACTGCGCCTGTTAAGGTAGTAAGTTTTTATTAAGGTAGTAAGTTTCTAGTCATTGAAGGGACAGTGGGTAAATGACTAGGAGCAGGAGAAATACAGATATGTATGAATACAGTTCACATATTATAGATAGGGGAAGGGATTCCTAATAAGAATCCCATAATACTTCCCATCAAAGTTCATTCATCTGTCTTTCTATGTACAATTCTAGGATGATCTAGGATGATTCCTAATAAGAGATTGTTCAAAACGAGGATCCTAGGGAACTAGCAAACCAGCAATTCTTGTTGAGCCAGTGGGCAGAGAAGGTTATGAGTCAAAGAGTCACAGTTGTAAAGGTCAAAGTTTTGCAAAATACAGTTCTAGCTGTGTATATGTATACCTGCAGCATAAGAAACCTTGCTAGACAGGCCCACCAAGTGTTCATTCTCACAGTTATCTTGAAAAATCAAAGGTCTAACGCTTTGGGGAGTATCATAATACTTCCCATCAAAGTTCATTCATCTGTCTTTCTATGTACAATTCTAGGATGATCTAAAAGGAAGGTAGGGCAAATATGAGTATAAAAAATTTGAGGTAAAAAAAGTTTGAGGCACAGTGAGCTTAAGTACATCGCTGGGTCTAGGATCCTTTATCCCCATTTTCATTTTCATTGTTTCTCTTTACTAGAATGTATTTGAGCTCAATCTTATCATCTGTTTCACATTCTCCAGTCTTTTCTCCCTGTGCAGGACAAGGAAATTCGAAGCCAAAGAATATTTTGCAACACATTTAGTAAACTCTGGGGCTTAAGATTCAAAATTCTTTGGTTACTAAAGTTCTATGTTTTTAGTTTCTCTGGAAGCTGAGGGCAGTGAACTTAATTTGTAGTTTCTCTCAATATAAGGAACTCTTAATCTTTAAAAAAATAAACTAGTCTTTCATTAAACCAAATGAATTTCAATTCCAGGAAGACTCAAAGGAACACGGCTCACAATATACATACTCCTGTGAACTAAAAAAAAATAAGATATGTGAAAGAAATTTTATGAATTGTAAAGCAATATCCAAATGATAGTCATAATGTTTATAATAATTATGAACAGTAAAGGTATAGCAGAAAGTTACTGAAGAGTCATGAGCAATATTATATTGACTCAATGGTCAGCTGTCTGAATGACAGTTTAAGAACCACCTAGTTAGCGGAACATGGTGGCGCGTGCCTGTAGTTAAAGCTACTTGGAAGGCTGAGGTGGAAGGATCACCTGAGTCCAGCATGTTGAGGCTGTGGTGGCTGTGAGTGTGCCACTGCACTCCAGCCTGGGGACAGAGTGAGATTCCAACTCCAAAAAAAACCCACTTAGTCTGAACCCAGGATTCGAGACCAGCCTAGGCAACTTGGCAAGACCTTGTCTTACAATAAATACAAAAATTAGCATGGTGGTGCACGCCTGTAGTTCCAGATACTTGGAAGGGTGAGGAAGAAGGATCTCCTGAGCCCAGCAGGTTGAGGCTGCGGTACATGCTCCTGCTGCACTCCAGCCTAGGCAACAGTAAGACTCCAACTCAAAAAAAAAAAAAAAAGAACCACCTAAACTCCTGGCCCCCAGGAACTACCCAGTATGCTAATAATGGCTGTCAATTCACTGGACTCCAAACCAAACTCTGCACAAGAGCTAACTGGTGCCTTAGCTGATCAGAGGCCATTTTAGGGCCCCTGGCAATGGCAGAATGTCTAGGTTCAGGGAGGACTATTGACAATGATCTAATAAGATGCTGTCTTATTCTGAATCGTTTCAGTACAGAGTGATTAAGGTTGCTTTCAGCCCTTTTCATATGCTTTTTCTATTTTTTAATTTGGAAAATAAACTGGGAAGAAATTACAATAAAATATTACTCTCACCTGTTTTCTTTTTATCATACATACTTTAGATTGCAGACTGAATACAAATATTGATCAGAAGCCAAAACACCCACACATTTCTTATCAATTCAATCCAGTCCAGTCTGTCTTTCAACTATACATTTTTAAGTTCTTGCCTCACCACTGACTAAAATAAATATATGAATAAATAGCAATCTAATGCAAATAAGCATCTTTCAATTATACTTATCTGAAGCAAAGATTTAGGATGAGTAGAGTTAATCCATCTTACCAATTGCAGCTTCAATGCCTGTTCAGTCATGCTTAAATGTCTACATTCAATTTATAGAGAATATGAATATATAACATTGTAGAGGGAGGCTCTGGCAGATCCTGTCTGACAGGGACAAAAGGTCAAACAGTTCTTTTGCTGTTTTGTGACAGTTTGAGTCTCTGGGCTGGGACAGAGGGTGGGAGAGTTATGTCTATATCTGGAATGGATCACTCACACAATTAAGTTCTTGTCAGACCAAAAAACATGACAGCACAACTTCCCCCAGGCAAGAGGACAGCTAGACGGAAAGTAACTATTTTTTTCCACCTATCTTAAAATTTGAAATGAGTATGAGAATTAATGATGGAAAAAACATTTCTAAGTTTTAGAATGTACTCCTACTTGAGCTGCTGGGGTTACTATTTTGGGGTGATATTTGGAAATCTTGGGAAAACAGAATCTGCTTTTTCCCTCACTGGAAACTGATTACTCAAGTAAAAAACTAACTTACCCTCACGTCACCTTTTAAGTCACAAACTGAGCACTATCAGATAATCACTATAGTGTAGACAGTACTCAACTACTGAATCCACACTTTTATTCATTATACATATAATGCTGTTAGTATGTAGAGTTTAGATATTAATGTATCAGTTGATGAGTGGCCATTTAAAGTTCCTGTTGTGTTGCCTGCAAGCTACAGTTTAGTCTTGGCATGTTCATCATCTTTGGCTGACATGAGTGTTTGTTTGTGTTCAATTATTGGCAATATGAAAACACTGAGCCAAAGATAGAAACTATTAGGCTTGCTATAGGTGCCAAGTATCTGGCTTCAATTAGATACTCATTGTGTGATACACTACCAAGGAAAAGAATAAGTAAATAAGTATAGTTTTGGAAATATATTGCTGAAGACTGTAAAAAAGGCAAGAAACAATGTAGGTTTGTTCCCTTGAGAAGGACCTTTTCTCCACATACACATATATTCAACACACTTTAGTCTACTGTTCAACTTTCAGTGATTTGACTTTATTACACATTTTTGAAGACCTACTATATAAAAAAGAAAATAGGAGACTACGCATGGTCAAAGGTTAGACTCTAAATCAGTTATTAGTAACTATGATAGATTCACATAGATCAACAGAAGATTAAGACAGAAGGATTCTTAGAGTTTATCTACTTCTAAATGATAGCTCTGCAGATGAAAAAAATGAGGTCACAAAGATTGTTTTACTAGTCTAATGGTCTACAGCTAAGTTTATGGTGGTGCTGGGCCCAGAACTGGGGTTTCTCTAACTCAGCATTCTTTCCATTACTGTCATTTTGAGTGTTCTACAATCATGTTAACACTGTAATTCTATCTGGTGCCTTGAAAATCATGGGAGGTGTAATTCCTGATAACCTTTGAAACTATAGCTTCCAGATTCTGGTCTGTGAATGTCTGGAACCCTTGTTACACAAAATTAATACTGTGTCAAGTAAGATTTAAATGCCAAATCAATACTGGCTGATGTTGCAAATGTTTTTAAATGGTTTCAAAATTTTATCTTCCAGGTGAACAGTTAAATATTACTTATTCTCTAGCAAGCTTATCTATGATTGTCCTGTTCTTTATATTACCTTATACTATATAACATGTTTTGAAATAATATATTTACTTACTTATTATGTATCTTTCCCAACAGTGTGAAAATTCAATGAAGACAGGGCCATTTTTGTTTTGTTTACAATTGTTTATATTAACACCTAGCATAGTCTTGGCATATAAAAGAGGCTCAAATAATACCTGTTGAACAGACAAATGAATTCTCTAATCATGGCTGAGGCGAGCCTTATGGAAGCCGTAATTATCCCTTTTATCCTATTCTAAAGTTGGTATCTAAGCCCAAGGATCAAAGTTCCATGGAAGTAGATTTAATCTCAGCAAAAGCTACCATTTAGAAAGATTCAGAAATAGGATGACCAATTTTGTAGGATGCTGAGCTCTTTGTCAAAAAGAGGCTGGAAAACCAAGTGCCCAGGTGGATAGGATCTCTCTGCATTAGGCAGAAAGTCAGCCTTGAAAATCTCTCAGGTGTCTTCAAACTCTTCTGGAGTTTTTCAGCTGTTTGATTCTGCATTAGATTAAAATAAAGTATATATACAAACATCTCTAGAAAACATCTTAGAAGAAGCCATCTAATGAGACTTACAAAATTGATTATTCAGTTATGTATGCCCCTTCACAAGACTAAAACAAGTAAGGAATTTTTTAGCAGGCTGTGGTGGCTCATGCCCATAATCCCAGCACTTTCAGAGGCAGAGGTGAAAGAAATGCCAGAGCCCAGGGGTTTGAAACTAGCCCGAGCAACTTGGTGAGACCTCAACTCTATAATTAAAGAAAATTACCCAGGAAAGGTGGCATATGCCTGTGGTTCCAGCTACTTGGAAGGTTCAGATGGAAGGACTGCCTGAGACCAGCAGGTCAAGTGGCCGTGAGTGTGCCACTGCACTGCAGACTGGGCAACAGAGGGAGACTCTCTCTCTCTCCCCCTCACTCATGTAATTATTAAATCAACTTAGTGAGGAAAGCAAGGCTTCAGCTCATCCAGAGTAAGCGGCATGTCTGAAGTGCTAGAATTGTCAGGTTTAAAACTCCCAAATCAGTACTCTTTTCACTCAAATAGACCTCACTACTTTTTCCTCTAGAATAACCCATCCTTTAGGCTTAGTTAAATTTTCATCCTCATCTTGGATTGAAAACATCTTTCTCCTATATTTCACTGGGAAAGGACCAAATGGAATTTTAAAATATAATTTTTTTCAATAGGTATCAATTAAAAATCTATTTTATTGATTATTATAGAAGTTACAAACATCTACTATAAATGAATCATAATACAACAGTGATTAAAAACTTTTTTTTATAGCAGGATTTATTGAGAGGACAGAAAAGCTCCCACAGTAGGAGGGGACCTGAAGGGTTGCCCGATTAAAGAGTTTAAATTGTTAATGTAATATCTCATTACCTTTTATAATTAAGGAGCAATAATAATTAAATGTGAAAATTAAAGGTGAAATGTGAAATGTGAAAATTAAAGGTGAAAAAAGGTGAAAAAATTAAAGGTGAAAAAAACCCAGTTCAATGAAAGAAGATTTGAATTCAGAACAGCAATTTCATTAAATCAATTATGACTTTAAAAAGGAATTTTTTTTTCAGCAATGTTTAGTAAAGCACTGAGAATAGGATGGGCATTTATATCACAGGCTAAATGGCAAGGGAGAATAGATCCAACAACATTTTACTTTCAGTTACTAGCTGTTTCTTAAAAGTTACACAAGGAAGCGATCTAATGATTAAAGACAAAGCAAAACATTCTGTCTTAGAGTCTGAAAGGACCTTTGGGACCCTTAGTTCAATTTCTTCATTTCTTCTTCTCTTTTTTTTTTTTGGTTGGAGTCTCACTTTGTCACCCAGACTGGAGTTCAGTGGCCACTACCGGCCACTGCAGCCTCGACCTGCTGGGCTCCAGTGATCCTTCCACCTCAGCCTTCCAAGTAGCTGGAACTACAGGCGTGCGCGCTACCACGCCCGGCTAATTTTTGATTAATTGTAGAGATGAGGTCTCGCCAAGTTGCCCAGGCAGGTCTTGAACCCGCAGGCTCAGGCAATCCACTCACCTCAGCCTCCCAAAGCACTGGGATTACAGGCTGAGCCACCGAGTCCGGCTTCATTTCTTCTTAATTGAGGTAATACATTTGAGAGTCCACTTGCTATAAGTACCTTTTCTTGGGGGAGTTCATCCTTGCATAAAATGCCCTGAACTTTCTAAGAAAATCATAATCACTTCTATTTTTATATGTTATTAAGACACAACAATTACATATTGAAACTTGCATTTCTAAACTCCAAACGTGCATTCTTCTGTATGCATTTCATGTGCAGTGCCTTTGCCATGGAGTGCTTTTACTTAACCAATCTTCCAGCTATAAAAGACATGAATGAGTAAATCTTGGAAAAGGCATAACATCTTTGATATTGTCAACTCCCAAGATGCACTGAAGGTAGCGTTCAAATCCCATTCCAAAACCTCCATGTGGCACAGATCCAAATCGACGAAGGTCCAGATACCTGTTTTTTAAAAACAGAGAATCATCACCTATAAACACTGTATGAGATCAGATGTTATGATAAGAATTTTATGTTTCAAAAGTATTTTGCAATGATATGTTATTGTCCACATCACTGTGGTAGACCAGTCTTTCCTCACCACAGATAGATGATGGAACTGGAGAAGATAAATTATCTATCCAAGGTTATGCAAACGGAAGTATATTCTGTCATTCAGTTATGAAGCTTTGGTCACTTGATGCTTTTCAAGTTATTTATACACTTATGTACAGAAAACTTGGTTATGAGGCTACAGCAAATTTTCTAATAGCTTTACTAGTTTTCTTGAAAATGCATGAGGCTGTCTTTTGGTATGTTAATGATAATGCTCTTATTTTTTTTCTTACCAAAATCATATTATTCAATACAAAGAGAACAGTGAAGAGTTTTGCTTGATACATTACAAAAATATCTCTCCTAGATTAGACTGTAAGCTACAATAGGGCAGGAACTATGCCTCATTCAACCTTTTACCTCCAGGGAATGTTCTAGAATAGGAGCTTACTACATGAAGGTTTACTGTTTGAAGGCACAAACAATTCTTGAGTTTTGGAGTGAGGAGAAACCTCTAGTTTTCTGCTTCACGCCTGGCAAAGGTGCCCAGGGTCATTTTTCTGGCAGGCTAGATGGACTCTGAAATCTACCAATGCATGTTCTATTCCCACTTAAGACTACTTGGCTAGAAAACGGCACAGTCATGATTGCAACTCAGATTCGAACACAATATCATTGGATTAAGTTATTTTAGGAAGGAAAGAAAAAAGGAAGACTATAAATATTTTATTATGTTATTTGGTAGAAAAATTCTTGAGTTATATAATATTGATTAAAACAAGTTTATATCTTCTTGAAAGATCTGTAAAATCAGTTCCACAGTAAGACTTGAGCATAGCTGGTAGTCATTTGTCTCCTCAAGAATAAAGATTGTCTGTCACCTATTTTCTCATGGCTAAAAATGATGGTTACATCTACTGGTATTTTAGAGAGCTAAGACTAGGTACTTATATATTTATTTTATTTTATTTTATTTTATTTGAGTCAGAATCTTGCTCTGTCACCCAAACTGGAGTGCAGTGGCACGCTCCCGGCCACCGCAGCCTCAACCTGCTGGGCTCAGGCGATCCTTCTGCCTCAGTCTTCCAAGTAGGTGGAACTACAGGCGCGCACTACCACACCCAGCTAATTTTTGATTTGTTGTAGAGATGAGGTCTCGCTAAGTTGCCCGGGTGGGTCTTGAACCTGCGAGCTTAGGCAATTCACTCGCCTTGGCCTCCCAAAGTGCTGGGATTACAGGCTGAGCCACCGAGCCGGGCTGGTACTTCTATTTTTGAATTCCAACTAGTCGAGCTACAACTGGGTGAGAAATCAATAGGACAGGGGTATCTAGTATAAAACTTCAGATTAGTGAAAATTGTAAGGAATAAAGGACGAAACATAGTCTTAATAATTTAAATATTTGGTAACTATTAATAAATTAACTTTTAAGTTTAAAAGGTATAGGGAAAAAGTATACTTTGATTTAGTGACAAAATGAGATGAAGGGCACACCAAACCATCTGTTATGAACATCTGCAGAACCTGAGCTGGCTGCTACGAGGTCTAACAATAGTTTTAGATGGGTCTAAATTTCTCATACACTGAGTCGAAATGCTGACATGAATGAATGTCTGCAAACTCAATCAGCAGAGGTAGTGTTGGTACTTGGTTTTTTGGTTGCCTTTGCTTTGATAGATGAAAAAAATCCACTTCTTAAAAAAAAGTTTTTTAATCTGTATTTCTAATCTGTTTGATTGTTATTGTCATTAAATTGGTTCTAGAATATAAAAGACAAGTTACAAAATTTGTGGAACCAGTTACAGATTTCATTTGCAGCTGGCATGTAGAACAGGAAATGACTACACTCTTAGACACCTGGAGTGTCCAGTCAGAGTCTGGAGGAACACAAGCAGAGATCACAGATGTGAAGAAAGAATCTGAGGTAAAATGCATAAGCTTGTCCATTCAGGCTTATCCACCTAATAGCAAGACTCAGAACAACAGAAGGAAAGAGAGTAGGAGGTAGGCATTTACTGAGCTTCTATTTTTTTTTTTTTGAATTGGAGTCTAACTCTATCACCTAAGATGGAGTGTAGTGGCATGCTCACGGCCACCGCAGCCTCGACCTGTTGGGTTCAGGTGATCCTTCTGCCTCAGCCCTCCAGTAGCTGGAACCATAGGCATGCATCACCATGCCCGGCTAATTTTTGGATTTATTGTAGAGATGAGGTCTCGCCAAGTTGCCTAGGCTGGTCTCGAACTTGTGAGCTCAGACAATCCTCTCATCTTGGCCTTCCAAGGTGTAGGGATTATAGGCACGAGCCACCATACCTGGCCTACTTAGCTTCTGTTCTACCTAGATACTTAACCTATAGTTTCATTTTACCCTCAAAATAACCCTGTGAAGGAGATAATAACATTCTATCCCGTAGCCAAGAAAACCAATACTCAGAGAGATTAAGTATGCCTAAGGTCATTACTGGTAAGTATGAGGTGGGAACCAAAAAAACTTGTAATTATCTTTTTTGGAGGACAGGCCCCTTGTAGTACAGGCTTCCCCGGCTAGTTAAGTGCTCTAGGAACCCATAGGCATCAGTGTACCAGCTAGTGTTGTTGTGAGAGGCTGCGTTTGGCTTCAGTGAATTTTTTTTAAGATTCTTTCAGTATGTTTGCCCATTTTATGATGTACCTGTCCACAACACACTGCATGTTCAGCAGTTTTTGACCAAAAATGGCAAGATCTCCATGCTCCACCCTCCCTATCACTCAATCTTACCCCAAGTGACTTTTTTTCTCCTCAGGCAAAAAAAGTCCTCAAAGGAAAACATTTTGCTGATATGGAAGAGGTGAAACAAAAAATGGCAAAAGCACTAAAGGGCATCAAAATGGACGGGTCAAAAATTGTTTTGAGCCGTGGAAAAAGCATCTTGATAGGTGTATCAAACGGAGAGTACTTTACTTCCTTCCTTCCTTATTTATTTATTTATTTATTTTTGAGTTGGAGTCTCACTTGTTGCTCAGGTTGGAGTGCAGTGGCATACTCACGGCCACCGCAGCCTCGACCTACTGGGCTCAGGCGATGCTTCCAAGTAGCTGGAACTACAGGTGAGCGCTACTACGCCCGGCTTATTTTTTGATTTATTGTAGAGATGAGGTCTCACCAAGTTTCCCAGGCTGGTCTTGAACCCCTAAGCTCAGGCAATCCTCTCGCCTTGGCCTCCCAAAGTGCTGGGATTACAGGCATGAGCTACCATGCCCGACAAATAGAAAGTACTTTAAAGGTGACTGAAGTTTAAGCATGTAAGAATAAATACACAATTTTTAATAAATAAATTCCGGCTTTTTGGGGTCCCCCTCATATAAGGCATTCAAAGACCATTACCTAGGCCAACTTTAGCTTTCTGCATCTCTGAAACCTATTTCCTTCCTTACCAAAAGGCAAAAGTGTAACTTGCTCCTTCTTCTTCCTGAGGATAGCAAAAGGATTAATAATGTTCTTGATATTATTGTACCAAGACCCTGAAGGAGTACAAATACAGAAATATAAATAAATTATTTATATTTGTTGGAAAGTACTTCAAGAAAGGGACTGCAGAAAGAAAACCAGAACAACTTTGAGGAAGTGAATGTCTTAGTACAGACAGGTGGTCTTCCTTAAGCAGCTCAGATGTCTACAGGTCATAGAGACCTGAGGATCACTTAGCTCGAGTCCCTGAATTCACACACAAAGAAACTGAAACATAATGGTTATGAGCAGAGAAATCAGAGAGATCGAGTCCTCACTCCATGCTTCTAACTGTGTGATGTTGGTTACATTAGGTAACATCTTTGGGCCTCAGGTCTAAAGGGGTAATAAAAAGAGGTCAATATAGTACCTAACTCATAAGGTGTTATGATGATTACATGAGATAATATATATAAAAATTTAAACAGTTATCTGACACATAATAAGTAATAACTAAAAGGTAGGTATTCTTATCACTGTTTTTCAAGAATCCAAAGGGGGTAAGTAATCTTCTGAGTGTCCCTCCTCTCCCTCTCCCTTTCACTGTTCTTAACACTCCTCCATAGGGACTTGGGAATACAAGTAAAAACTATTCTAGGCAACACTCAGACAAGCAGTGAGAATAAGAATTATCAGAGGCTGCATTCTTACCATTGGTAGACTTCTGTAAGTCCTAATCTGTGAAAGAAAAACAACAAAGTTCTTTCAGGGAATGGCAATGGACAAATATGTTAAGCACTGAAAACCTGCTCTGGGTTGTGAGGAAAGAGCTCTTTATAAAGAAGTATATAGGCCGAGCTCGGTGGCTCAGCCTGTAATTCCAGCACTTTGGGAGGTCTAGGTGAATGGATTGCCTGAGTCTGCGGGTTTGAGACCCACCCAGGCAACTTGGCAAGATCTCGTCTCTACAATAAATAAAAAATTAGCCGGGTATGATAGCGTGCGCCTGTAGTTCCGGCTACTTGGGAGGCTGAGGCGGAAGAATCGCCGGAGCCCAGCAGGTCGAGGCTGCAGTGGCCAGGAGTGTGCCACTGCACTCCAGTCTGGGCGACAGTGCGAGACTCCAACTCAAAAAACAAAACAAAACAAAATAAAAAGAAGCACACAACAAAGCCTGTGCTCTCAAATAACATACAATATAGTTGAGCTGAAACTTTATGGTAAGTTAGCCAATAACCCAAGGTATTATCAAATAAGCAGTTTAGACAATAAATGCTACAGAAAGAAAACAGGATCATGAGCCCCAAAGAAGGGATTCACTTGAGATGAGATTACTGTCCTATGACATAAGAAAAGCACTATTACTATTGTTAGATTCTTGGGAGGTATACACGGACAAGGGACACAGACACAGCTTTCTTTATTTTTGAGTTGGAGTAGTCTCACTCTGTTGCCTGGGCTGGAGTGTGGTAGCATGCTCATGGCCACCTCAGCCTTGACCTGCTGGGCTCAGACGATCCTTCCGCCTCAGCCTTCCGAGTAGCTGGACTTACAAGCATGCACCACCATGCTCAGCTAAGTTTTTTGATTTATTGTAGAGATGAGGTCTCGCCAAATTGCCAGGCTAGTCTCGAACCTGTGGTCTCAGGCAATCCTCTCAACTCGGTTTCCCAAAGTGCTGGGATTATAGGTGTGAACTACCCTGCACCCGGCCCAGACACAGCTTTCATTCTACAACACTAAACCAATAATATAGATTCTGAGGTTGCCTTTGTAGTATGGCTGAAAATTGGTGCTTGTTAAATTTGAGAAATATTAATAAAATTTCAAGCTCTTATTGCTCATAAAAATTAATCTCAGCTCTTTAAAAGATGTACTGGGGAACACAGTATATCTAAAGTGATTAGGACAATGAAAAATTCAAATATATAAAAACACAGAATACATGAACAGCAGCCACAGACAAATCCCTGAGACAAGGAATCACATATATTCATTTCATTAGAAAAGAAAAATTTGGATATTAACAGATATTAGGTAAACATTTAATACTATCAGGAAAGGTTTCCTGAAGGAAGGAAGGAAGCAAAGAAAACAGACCAATTAATCTTTCAACAGATGAAGTTTCTCGCCATGTGTGATTTTTATTGTGCTTTTAAAAAAACCTCAGAGAATCCTCAGATTCTTTCCATCTAAATAGTCTAACTTCACTTCAATTCCTTAACTTTCCCAGGACTTTATAACACTACAGTAGTAGAGTAAGAAGTCTGTAGTCTAACTGATACAAAGTATCTTCCCCAAACATACTTATTCCCCTACTTTTGGATCATAACTCCACAGAGCAGTTCGAATGACAGAGATTACAAAACTAAATTGCCCAAGAGATTTATATACAGAGTGGGATTTTGGAAAAGCATCAACTGTTTAAGCATTTCTCCATTAGGAAAAGGTCTCACAAATGGCTTCTTTAACAGAATATTTTTAAACAATTATGGCTTTTCCAGGTTACTATGAAACCCAGTATTACCTAGAGAGAAGGTTTAATCATACAGACATGGCAAAGTCTTTTTTTTTTTTAAAGTTTTGCACAGTAAAAGTAGAAATCATGGAAAACAGAGGTTTGTAACCTTGGTTAGTTTAGGAAGTCATTATGGTTTGTTGGCAGACCATACATATACAGGAGTGGTCGTTCAATTAGAAACATGATTCCCTGCTTCCCATCTCCAAAATATTGTCTATGTGCTTATGGATTCATTTCCCAAGTCTCAAACAGTAAGTTAAAATAAAGCTATTCAAATAACTAAATCAAGATCCTTATATAATAAAGAACCAGAGAAAGAGAAATGTGCTTATTCTAAATGCAAGCTTAGTGGATACCTTTAGTAGTCGTCTTTCCCTAACTTTATCTTTTCCCTGATTCCAAGTGTGTCCTTATGTCCCCATAGGAGTCTGTCAATCATAATTGAGAGTAACAAAAAGAAGATAAGAGAAAAATGTAGGACAATTTTGAGGGGGAAATCTCCCTCCTCATTTTAATTATTTTTTTTCTAGAGTTGGGGTTCTTACTCTGTTGCCTAGGCTGGAGTGCAGTGGCCCATCATGGCTCACCACAACTTGACTTCCTAGGCTCAGGTGATCCTTCTGTCTCAGCCTCCCAAGTAGCTGGGACTATAGGCGGGCACCACCATGCCCAGCTAATTTTTTTTTTTTTTTTTTGTAGAGATGAGGTTTCACTTTGTGCCCAGGTTGGTTTTGAACTTCTGGGCTCAAGCACTAATTTTATTATTAACTTTTTTTTTTTTTTTGAGTTGGAGTCTCACTCTGTCGCCCAAACTGGAGTGCAGTGGCCGCTCCCAGCCACCGCAGCCTCGACTTGCTGGGCTCCGGCAATCCTTCCGCCTCAGCCTTCTGAGTAGCTGGAACTACAGGCGCGCGCTACCACGCCCGGCTAATTTTTGATTTATTGTAGAGATGAGGTCTCACCAAGTTGCCCAGGCGGGTCTCGAACCCGCGGGCTCAGACAATCCACCCACCTCAGCCTCCCAAGGAAGGCGCGGGATTACAGGCTGAGCCACTGAGCCCCGCTTATTAACTTTTTTTTTTTTTTTTTTTGAGTTGGAGTCTCACTCTGTCGCCCAGACTAGAGTGCAGTGGTCGCTCCCGGCCACCGCAGCCTCGACCGGCTGGGCTCCGGCGATCCTTCCACCTCAGCCTTCCAAGTAGCTGGTTTTACATGCACGCGCTACCACGCCCGGCTAATTTTTTGATTTGTTGTAGAGATGAGGTCTCGCTTG
>CAUYQG010231643.1:0-15471 GCA_963574415.1 Tarsius wallacei | reverse complement strand
GCCCGGCTAATTTTTTGATTTATTGTAGAGATGAGGTCTCGCCTGCCCAGGCGGGTCTCGAACCCGCGGGCTCAGGCAATCCACTCACCTCAGCCTCCCAAAGGCGCGGGATTACAGGCTGAGCCACCGAGCCCGGCTCATTATCTTTTCTAAAAATCAAAAGTACTCCCATTTTGTGGATAAATAAGTAGAGACTCAGTGAAGTTAAGGAACTTGCTCAATGCCGTCCAGTTAGAGTGGTGGTTCAGCCCAGTATTGTCTGTTTCTTTGCTTGTTCCACTGTCCTGCTGTCTTTCTTATTCCATGATGTTCGTGTTTTTGCCATGCCCTTGAAGATATTTCTCAGAGTTATGACAGCCTCAACAAGAATAGTCTCCTTGTTCCTAAACACCAGCATTATGATGCAATACACTAACAAGATGTGTGTAACATGACCAAATCTGCAGTGATGTGTGCGTATTTTTAAGATTTTGGTCTACTGTTGCCTGAAATCCCCTCAAAGCCACAGCCGACACCCTGCGCCTCAGTCTGTTTCACAAATTTGATTTCTCAATATCACAGATACCTTCTGCTTTCTAGCTGGTTAACTCCTTTTTGCTACTGGAGCACAGACCCAGTCACTCCTTACAGAGCTGCCCCAGGCCCTAGAAGACTTCCTGTTATGTTTGATGAGTAAGGATGAACTGTAAGAAGCTTGCCTTTCTCTTCCTTCTGAAAGCAGAAGTAATTCTTATCCAGATATCCAATTTTGTTACTGGTCAAATTGTAGGGCCTTAACTCTTTTTTTTTTTGTAAAGATGGGATTAATTATAGAATGATTGTTTAGCTTATGCATTCTTTTCTTTACAGAACCTCAATTAAGTGAGAAATCTGGGTCATAGGGGATGCTGGTGACCTGAAATCTTTGATTAACTAGACACCTTCTTTTTGTATCAATCTTTGTTGATACCATTCTAAAATTATTCTAGGCTAGGCATGGTGGCTCACACCTGTAATCCCAGCATTTTGGGAGGCCGAATCAGGAGGATTGCTTGAGCCCAGGAGTTTGAGACTGGTCTGGGCAAAAAAAACGAGACCCTGTCTCTGTAAATAATAATGAATACAATTATTCTAAATAGTCTTCAGAAAATTGATTTCTAAGTTAGTCCTGCAGGATTTGGATGTTATTTATTATTCCAGAATTAAAAATTAAAACAACTGGCTGGATGTGGTGGCTCTCACCTATAATCCCAGAACTTTGGGAGGCTGAGATGGGAAGATTTCTTGAGTCCAGGAGTTCAAGACCATCCTAGGCAACATGGGGAGACCTCATCTTTACAAAAAATCAAAATATTAGCCAGGCATGGTGGCACATGCCTGTAGTCCCAACTACTTAGAGAAGGCTGAGGCAGAAGGATCATCTGAGCCCAAGGAGATTGAGACTTTGGTGAGCCATGATCTGTGCCACTGCACTCCAGCCTGAGTGACAGACAGAGTGAGGACCTGGCTAAAAACGAAACAAAACAAACAAACAGACAAAAATCTAATAATATTGAATGTTGATCAGAACGTAGAGAAACAGAATGCAAGTCCTCCTAGATGTGGCTAAATATGTATCAACCACTGAAGTTTACTTAAAATTTGATTTAAATAAAAGAAATTGTGGACCTAAGCTTATTTTATTTAAGTATCCCATCCAGCTGAAAGAATGCTCATATGGTGCTTGATAATGGTACTTGCAATTATTTTGAAAATGTTAAATTTGGTGATAATAGAAAACAGTCTAAGTTTAATAACTTTCCACCCTGGTGGCAATTGAATATTCAGGCTGCAAACTCTGACAGAGAAATATTGCCTTAAAAAAATGCTTGACCTTTGAAAGGGAAATTTATACGTAGGAGTAATTCCAGTCATGGCCAACAGATGGCACCAAACCGTTTCCAAAGTTTTGCTTTACTTACATTCAAGGGCTTATATTCGTCAAGCATTTACAACTGTATTTCCGTGCATTTACGAGTTATTTCCTCTTCTTCTGAAAAAGAAATCTTGGTAAGTAAAAAGGCTTTTATGGCTTTTTAAAGTTGTGGCTCAAGTGCTTCAAATGAGCAAGAAAATGCTAATGATTATGTAGGAAATACGTCATGTTTCTTTGAAGTTCTTGCGAAGAGATTTGGGAAGTGTTTTCTTTTTTTAATGTTGCGAATGTCCTTTGAATTTCATAAGAGAGATAAAAAGTAGTGTGTCTTTATAGCTATCTTGAAAAGATAGAAACAACTAGCACTTGTAGTGATAGTTAAGAAAAAAAAACATGTTCTGCTCTGGTCTGCTAAAGTTTCTCTTTTCACCTTTCTCTAGTTACTTGTTTTCCGCAACATTTAACAGTAATTTATAACCACTGACACAGCACCTATGTGTGTATATGTTTTTATACCAGACATGCGCTTGTGCTCTCTGCTGTCACTTGGTACTCTAATAGTGGACCGGTCAGTATCTCACTAATTCATAAGCTTGCTAAAAGCAGGGATCATGTCAGTCCCATTCACATTTCTCTCCCCAGTACCTTGTGCCTAGCATGGCGCCGTCACAAAAGTAGACTGAATAAACATTTATTAAGGCGTGCTGGGAGGGGGGCCGGGTGGCAGAGACCAAGCCCTTCATAAGCTTGAACCTGGCATTGTGCCTCCAAATTGTCTTTTCCAGGTCTCTCACCTTAAATTTCA
Organism: Tarsius wallacei; assembly: GCA_963574415.1. NCBI lineage: Eukaryota > Metazoa > Chordata > Mammalia > Primates > Tarsiidae > Tarsius > Tarsius wallacei. The sequence continues at coordinate 12,772 of CAUYQG010231643.1, read as the reverse complement.
CAAATGAAACAATGTTTCTCTTGCTTATTTGTTGACTTGAACATATGATCTTTCCTCTTACCTCACTTATTTTTTTTTTATGATCTCCTCTTTCTTGTCGTTTTAATCTTTATAGGTCTCATCTACCATTGTTTTTTTCTGAAATAGAGTCTAATTCTTCTTTTCCCTCTCCCTTTTCATTGGATGTATTAAAAAAAAAATCAGCAGCTTTTACCTGTTATCTTTTTTTGGTTCCTTTAAAAAACTGGGTTCTCAAATTTTCTGCTCATATCTTCACTCTTTTTTCTCTGTTTTCCACCTTAAATAAAAAAATTACTGGCTTGTTCATTAAGTGTATACCCTAGGAACTGCTTGAGTATATGAACACTCTTAGAGGAATATTTGTGTTTTTATGGCAGGGTGCTAACAGGACAGCTGATCAGCTTTTTCACATTGGTAGCTGAATTTCAGTCCCCTAAACACAGACACCCATCTACCCCACAGGTGAGTCCTCAGCTGTGAATGTCAGTTACCTGTCGTTTTGTGGAAGAAGTTCTCTATCTTCATATTTTTTATATTTGCATATCCAAATAGAAACTGGGTGCAGTGGGCTCACGCCTGTAATCCCAGTCCTTTAGGAGACCAAGGTGGGAGGATTGCTTGAGTCCAGGAGTTTGAGACTAGCCTGGGCAGCACAGCAAGATCTCGTCTCTACAAAAATAAAAGTAAAAAAATAAAAACCAAAAACCCCACCCCAAATAGTACAAGCATGTTTCTTTAAATATAAAATATTTTTTACATTAGCTATATTTAAAGACTACTCTTGAATTGTCTTAAGACAGCTTTTTCAGATTATAAAAGATGTTCAAATTTATAAATTTTAAAAGTATTTGAAAGTATAAAAAGAAAAATTAAATTCATCTATAATTCAGAGACCCAGAGATAACCACTATTATTATCATATCTATAATTCAGAGACCCAGAGATAACCACTATTATTATCATTTGGCATATTTCTTCACATTCTTTTATACCTTAGACTTTTGTACCCGAGACTTTTTACCTCTGATATAGCACTTATATGTTTATAGGTTTTTATTTTAATTTTATTTTTTAAAGTTGGAGTCTCACTCTGTCGCCCAGACTGGAATGCAGTGGCAGGATCATAGCTCACTGCAGTCTCCTGGGTAGCTGCGACCTGGCTAATTTTTTGACTTTTTGTAGAGACAAAGTCTCGCTATGTTGCCCAGACTGGTCTCAAACTCCTGATTCAAGCAATCTTCCTGCCTTGGCCTCCCAAAGTGCTGGGATTACAGGCATAAGCCACCACACCCAGCCTAGATGTTTTTATAAGTAGAACTCCCCTGCCACTTGGTACTATAGTGGTTTATTGGTCTGTATTACAACCTATTTGTCAGGTTTTAATCACATTTTACAAAATTAGAGTCCTATTATATATACAATTTTGTATTTTATTCACTTAGCATTATATTGTAGTGTTTTTTTTCAAAGTGCAGTGTTTGTGGTTGCATTTTATTTCATGTTGTGGGTATATCATAATTGCTTTAACCATTGTCTACACAAGACATTCTGATTTTTTAAATATTTTTATCATGTCATGAGTATCATCACAGTAATATTTTTGTGTGTGTCTCTGATTAAGTCTTCAGAAAATTCCTAAAGGTGGAATTGCTAAAATAAGAGAAGGTATATTTTTAAAGAAATGTGTGTAAATTACCAAATTACCCTTTAAAAAGGTTTTACTAGTTTTTCATTCCTGCTGAAGTATTAGAGTTCTTGTTTTTGTTTCTACCTACCAGTACTAGGTATTATGTTTTAAATTTTCCCAATTTGGTAGGTTAAAAAAAATCATACATTTAAAAGATATTTTGATAAACAAAAATTCTCATTTGACACATCTTATCTTTTTATGCTTAAATGTCTTACAGCAAAAATTATAGACATTCTGAAAACCTATTCTTAAATTCTTTTCTCTCGATCTCTAAAAAAGCACATTTTTCTAAATAGCCACATAACATTATTAAAAATTGAAGTTTATTTCTTAATAGCATCTAATAGCTGGTCCATTTTAGTATCTTCCTTACTACTAAATACCTTTTATAGCAGTCTGTCTGAGATCAAATCCAAGATTACCACTTTCATCTAGATGTTATGTGCTATTTTGTTTTAATATGCATTTCATTTTTTGTGAGGTTAGACATTATTCATACTATTGGTTATTGATATTTTTGTAAATTATCTGAGCAAATAATATGCTGTGCTTGATTTTAAATGTTGAAATGCAGGTAAAAACCAAGAGGAAAATAAAACTCCCTTATAACTTCACTATGCAGAGATAATCACTGTTAATGACTTGGTGTGTATCTTACTAATTTTTCCACATATATGTATACATATTTACTTTGGTGCTTTTGTATAAGCTGCTTTTTGTCACTTATGTATAGATAGTAGGAATATATACATACATATATATATATTTTGAGTTGGAGTCTCACTCTGTCGCCCAGGCTGGAGTGTGTGGCATGCTCACGGCCACCCCAGCGTTAACCTGCTGAGCTCCACGATCCTTCTGCCTCAGCCTTCCAAGTAGCCGGAACTACAGGAGCCCACTACCACGCCCGGCTAATTTTTTTATTTTTATTGTAGAGATGTGGTCTCGCCAAGTTGCCCAGGCTGGTCTCCAACCCGTGATCTCAGGTCATCCTCTCACCTTGACCTCCCAAAGTGCTGGGATTACAGGCTTGAGTCACTGTACTCGGCCCCCTGATTTTTATTATTTTTAAAGGCATTTATTTGACAACCTGCTATTTTTGGCCAATTTGATTTCTTTTTTAAAAAACAATTATGCTGGTCATTTTATTGTACTCTTTTACTCATGCTAACAGTATCCCAATTGTTTGTCTTGGGTTTTCCACATTGACAATCTTATAATCTAAAAATAATGATAATTTGATTTCTCAATTGCAATATTTCTTTCTGTCATTTCCCCCTCCTTATTACACTGGCTAGAGCTTCTAGAAGGAACAGTGTTAATTCTTGACACTGACTTTAAAGGGAATGCTTTGGGACGAGATATTGGTTGAAAGTTACATATTTGAGATTATTAAGTTTTCAAAGTGTCTTTAAGTATCTAGGTGAGTGCTGGATGAATTTTATCAAGTTAATTTTTAACATTTGAGAAGATGCTCATCTGTTTTTCTCCTTTGACCCACCCATACAAATTACTGTCATAGATTTGCTTGTAATAGACCATTTTTGTAATCTCAGAAACCTCTTAATTACTCATTGTGTTGTTCTTTCAGGACACAGCTAGATTGATTGGGATTTCTTCATTATGAGTTTCTACCTCTCCCCCACAGGTGACTGAAACTTATAGTTTTTATTTGTATTTTCTAAAAATTACTCTTAATTTTATAATACACATACTTACACTTATACTTTCCTAACTTCAACTTGAGTTAATTGGTATCTCTATCTTCCTGTCAATCAGGCAAGGATCTTAATGTGTTTTTAGTGTACTCTACCCATCCCCCCATCTGCCAACTCTCGTTATCATTGACAGTTTTAGCTCTAGATTTGATTAAATTTTTTGTCATCAATACTTACTGAGATTTAACATTAATTTCTCTACTTTTTCTTTTTTTTTACTAAATGTTCCTTCTTGCATCCCGTATTTTTTTGGAGTCAATTTCTTTTCAGAGAATAGGCCCTATCCTCTGGAAATTCAGATATGGTTCTGTCTTCCATGTCTTTTAGCATTTCTATTGCATATTTCATCTCTGGCCTCCTGTAATGAATTTTGGGAAAATTTCCCTTCTTGGTCTTATCTCTTAATAGTTTCTCATCAGTGTCATCATTTGCAGTTCAACTCATATATTAAGTATGCCATTCCAATGACTATATTTTTAATTTTCATGATTCCAGTAGATATTCTTTAAAAAACTTGCCCATGGCTGGTCTTTCTGTCATGAAACTTCCCTTTTCTCTTCTTTTGCTAATAAACTTTGTTTGAAAACTTTGCTGGATGCTCTAAAAAAAAAAAAAATCTTCATGATTCCTACTTCATTTTTTTAGAATCTTGCCTTTTTCTGAGGCTATCTATTATAAATGGCTTTCTGCTCTTTTATTTCTGTTTTGTGGGTGTTAACTTCTCACATATCTTGAGTTTGGTTCTCTTCTGTTACAGTGTTTGCTTTCTGCAGTGTCATGCTTCTTGATTGTGCAACCCAAATTGAGTTTCAGGTTCCTTGTAGAAGTGTTCGTTGATCTGTTTTTTTACAGCCTGTTTGTTGGGATGGTGGATCAAACCAATCTGTATTCATCTTCTACTGCTGTTGTTAACAGATGACCTGTTGCTTTATATATATATATATATATATATATATATATATATATATATAAAATCTTACAGGATAGAGGTCTGACACAAGTTTTCTTGGGCTAAAAAAACAAAAACAAAAATGGAGAAATTGGTAGGGCTACATTTTTTTTTCTGGAGGCTCTAGGAGAGAATCCATCTATTTGTCTTTGCAAATTTCTAGAACCTGCCCACAGACCTTGGCTCATGGCCCCCCTGCCTTCATCTTCAAAGCCAGCACTGGTGGTTCAAGTCATTCTTGGATCACATCACTCTGGCAGCCTCTTCTCCTTCTCTCTCCCACGTTCAAGGATGTGGGTGATTACGCTGGGCCCACCCAAATAATTCAGGATGACCTTCCTATTTTAAGATCAGCTGATTAGTAACCATCGTTTCATCTGCAACATTAACACCTCTTTTCCATGTAACACAGCATATTTACAAGGTCTGGAGATTACAAAGTAGACATCTTTGGGAGGCCAGTATTCTACCTACCATAGTCTAATTTGTTTCTGAATTTCAGAGACTTTTCTTGGTTTCAGTGCCCTAAGGGGTCCCTTACTTTTTATTGCATTATGGTTATGTATATTTATATACTTTTTATATTTATATTTACATTTAACTAATTAATATTTAAACAATTATTTGGTCATTTCAGGAATTTAGAGCAAGAGAAGGAGGCATGTACAAACCATACGCTTGACTCTCGTAAATTTTAATGTTCATATTTTAAAATGTGGTTTTCTTGATCCTGAAGTTATTTAGAACATAGTAAAAAGTGGTTTGAAAAGTTTCTTTTGTGGCCAGGTGTGGTAGTTCATGCTTGTAATCCCAGCACTTTGGAAGGCTGAGGTGGGAGAATCCCTTGAGCTCAGGAGTTCAAGACCAGTCTGGGCAACATAGTGAAATCTTATCTCTAAAAGAGAGAAAAAAAGTTTCTTTTATAGTCATAAATATGACTTTTACAATTTCTGCTTTAGGAAATTTATTTAAAAATCCATTTGAACTAATAAACAATCAATTTTAGTAATTGTTCCATAACCCTGGGGACTTATATAATTTTGTACAGTTCAAAATTTACAATTCTCTATTAAATCTTTTATTATTTTGTTCAAATCTTTGATATATGTTTATTTTTTGCTACTTTATCTAACAATGGCAGAGAGAAGTATACTAAATACTTTCACTATCCATGTCTCCTCGTGTTTTCAACATTTTTTACTTTGTAACTTTTGATGCAATATTATTTGCTGCATAAGTGTTCTTATCTGCTATATCTTTATTGTGAGTTATTTTGATTGTATAACTTGTACGAAGTAATAGCATCTCCTATCTCCATTGCCCAATTCTCTATATACATCTAAGTGCAATTTCTGATGAATACAGCTGCCAGTGTTCCTGTCACTGCCCCTACCTACAAGTGTTATTGTATGGGTTACACATCACAGAATGTAGTGTATAACCCTCAAATGTACACATTTTGTCCAGCTCTTACCTGGTAGTGTCCATCCAAGTATGGGCATTTTGAGGGGATTGGAGTGTGGTAGTCCACAGAATGAAAACTCAATATGCTGACCCACTCATAACAATACCCTGGGTAAGAAGAATGCTGTCTAATTACTCATTACATACTGCTTGATACTCATCCTTGGTGTTTAAATCAGAGACAGAGGTAGGGATAACATTTCTTCTTGCCTTTCATCAGGGAGTCTGATTTCCTGAGACAAAGCTTGAATATGCCAGGTTTTCCTTAACACAGTTCCAGTTACTTTTTTGTCAGTGAAGATGCTTCTGGATCCTGCCTTCAGTTTCCATTTTGCTTTGTTTTTGCTGGCAAGGTGGGTTTTCAAATGTTTGTGTATCTTCCTGCATGCTTAGGTGGACAATTGGGAGAGGTTACATGGGAGGAGCTTTTACCCATATACCATTGTGTAATAAATAAAAATTCCCCAACTCAAAGACTTTTCACTCTTCCAAGGAATGGTCGGTTGAACCCCTACTCATCTCTTGACTGTTTTACCATTTCCAATATTTCCTCTAGGGTTGAAAAATAGGCCCTTTTGTAAAAACAAACAAACAAAAAACTGAACAGTGAACAGTAAAAATCTTCTCTCAATTACTCCCGCAACACAAAGCCCTACTTAAGAAATGCTGTGGCCCATTTTTGTCCTCGAAGAGCTCATAGATGCTTTTCTGTGCAGCACAAAGCCTGAACGGGGTCTGAGTCAGCCTGGCAGTTCCAACTGTGTCTCAGTCACAAACAGGGTCTGTGGGCTCATGCACCTGCCTGCATGCCTCAACCAGGTAATCTTTTGTTGTCCATCTTTTGTTCACTGTCATGAACATCAGTGTCTGTAATCTGCCATACTGCACTGAGGCCTTCTAGGCCCTGAGAAAGCCATTATCTCTTACATAGAGCAGCTCTAGCCTGACATGCCTTCTGGGTTTTTCAATGTACTTTCTAATATTTCTACTTTCTTCCATCTTGTCAATGTGGCAACTGTTGTGGCTTGACGTTTTCAGATTATCAAGTGCTGGATCTTGTTTCCCTGAATTTGTTGCTACTGGTCTAGTGTGGGATAGAAAAATATTTTCCATTTTAATGGAAATTGTGTAAAAAAAAATGAATTCTGTGACTAAATAAACACTCCTAAGATTGACCAGGTGTGGTGGTTCATTCCTGTAATCCCAGCATTTTGGGAAGCCAAGGAGGGAGAATCATTTGAGCTCAGGGATTTGAGACCAACCTGGGCAACATAGTGAGATCTCGTCTCTACAAAAAAATACAAAAATTAACCAGATGGGGTGACTCATGCCTGTAATCCCAGAACTTTGGGAGGCCGAGGCAGGAGAATCACTACCAGCAATTTGAATTTGAGATCAGCTTGGGCAACATAGTGAGACCTCGTCTACAAAAATTAGCCAGGCATAGTGGCACATGCCTGTAGTCCCAACTACTTGGGGGGCTGAGGCGGAAGGATCACTTCAGTCCAGAGGTCAAGGCTGCAGTGACCAGGGATTACCCCAGTGCACTCTAGCCTGGGTGACAGAGTGAGACCCTGTCTCAAAAAACAAACAAAAACTCCTGGGATTAAAAAGAGAAGAGTAGGCTGGGTGCAGTAGCTCAAGCCTGTAATCCCAGCACTTTGGGAGGCCGAGGTGAGAGGATTACCTGAGTCCAGGGGTTCGCGACCAGCCTGAGCAACTTGATGAGACCTTGTCTCTGCAATAAATCAAAAAATTAGCTGGGTGTGATGGCGTATGCCTGTAATTCCAGCAGCTTGGAAAGCTGAGGTGGAAGGATCACCTGAGCCCAGCAGGTGGAGGCTGTGGTGGCTGTGAGCATGCTACTGCACTCCAGCCTGAAAGAGTGAGACTCAAAAAAAAAAAAAAAAAGCAGTGTATGTGTGCTGCTGTGATCTGAATGTCTTTGTCCCCCAAAATCCATATGCTGAAACTTACTCACCACAGTGATGATATTAGAAGGTGGGACCATTGGGAGATGATTAGATCATGAGGTCAGGAGGTCAGAATGCTGCTGTGGGAGTCAGATGGGCATGGGGTCTTTCTGGCCTTATGGACTGGTTCACAGGGTCATGCTGGCTTTTTTCTCCTGTGGGTGTCCATAGATTCTTTTCTGTGCAGATTAAAGCCTGAATGAATAGACTCCTGGGTGTATGTCTGAGTGCCTGGGACCAGCTCCTTGCTTTCCCTTTCTCACAATTTTGGTCCCACTCTTTTTTTCCCGGTCACACACTTGAGGTCTGTGGGTTCATGCACCTGCTACCATCCCGCAGCCAGACACACACACCTGGGTTGGCCTGCATTAATTATATCTCCTCCAATGGCCCCATGAAGGGTGACATCACTTATTCTGGGCCACCTGCAGCTAGTTTTTGGTCAGGGCTTATTCATGGAGGTGAAGGGGCAGGTAGTTTTTCCTTGTGACACGAACTAAGCTTCTTTCCAATCCTCATCTGCCCTCACAAAAGAATTTATCCCTGTCATCTTCCACAGGTCTTTAGCCACCAAACCGCCAGTGGATCTGTCTCCTGATCCCGTCTTCATGTCCTGTCAACCATCTTTCTCCCTGTCTTTTAATGAGTTGTATATAGCATGGCAAAATATTAAAAAAAACAAACAACATAAAGCCCCCAACAACAACAAAAAAAACCATAGTGTAACAAATTGTAAAAAATAATGCTGACAATTTAAAATAGAAAAAAAAAAAAAAACTAAAAAAAAAAAAAAAAAAGGAAAAAAAATCTCAAGCCCCCAAAAGACTGAAAAGAAAATTTGACATATGAAAAGTGTATTACAGGAATACATTCTGGGCAATTGCACAAAAATAGTCCACAAAAGCTGACCAGCTTTCACGATCATTAACTATATTTTGAAGTCTTGCGTTATGATGAATAGCTGTTGGTTTTTTGTTTTTTTTTTCTCATAGAGTATGGCTCTCCTCTGAGAATACATTCACATTCATTTTCCATGTGGTGCTGTTGCTTTTTGAATTCTTCCTTGATTCGATATACACCAGCATGGGCATTCCTATTAAATTTTCCCATCTTCTGTGCCATGCTTCTGTGTTATTTTGGGTACATAGAAATTCTTTCTGCATGCACTCATATACAGACCACAAATTTGATAGGAACAGTATTGGTGATAAACAGCAACACCATTGTGTGTTTTCTTTTCCTGCTATGGTTATCATTGTTATTGAACTAGTCAGTAACTTTGCTGGTTTCTTCAGGCAAATGCAGCTTTAATCCATTGCAAGCTCCTGGAATTTCATCAGTTGAAAGGAATGCCAATGCAGACAAATAGTGTTTTTTTTTTTTTTAAATAAAGACAGGGACTTGCTCTGTCACCCAGGTTAGAGTGCAGTGGCACAATGATAGCTCACTGAAGCCTTGAACTCCTGGGTTCGAGCAATCCTTCCACCTCAGTGTCTCTAGTAGCTGAGACTATAGGGGCGCACCACAATGCCTGGCTAATTAAAAAAAAAAAAAATTCCCCTGTTGGGGACAGGGTCTTGCTATGTTGTCTAAGCTGGTATCGAACTCCTGGGCTCAAGCGATCCTCCTGCCTGGGTCTCCCAAAGTGCTGGGATTACAGGTGTGAGCTACCATACCCAGCCAAATAATGTATTTTTAAACTAAAACTTGCTCATTGCCATGTTATGTGGCAAATCCACTCATCTGACTTTTCCAACAAATGCATTGGGGGTGAAAAAACAACCTTTTTTTATTTTTATTTTTAACAGTTTTTCTTTTAGAAGTCTTAATTGCCCCTAATTCCAAATTGATCATTATGGTTTGAGGATTCAGTTAGACATTAGGGATTATGATCATTTAGAATTTCAACATTCAGGATTATGATGTTAGGATTGGTTTATGATGTTATGATGTCTTTTGGGATTATGATCAGCACTGTAGAAAGTCTAGCCCACTATTTTGAGAAGACTGTGACATATTTGCAGAAGAAATGTCCTGAATTGCAACAAACAGGTGACTCGTTCTTCCACCATGGCAACACTTGCCTACACCATGCTGAGTGTTCAGCAGTTTTTAACTAAAAATAATATGACCCCTGTGCCCACCCTCCCTATTCATCTGATCTTGCCCTGAGCAACTTTTTTGTTTGTTTGTTTTCCTGATGAAAAAAGTCCTCAAAAAGTCCTTTTGGAGATGTGGAAGAGGTGAAACAAAAAATAGCAGAAGCACTAAAAGGCATCAAAATTATTTTGAGCAGTGGATACAGCAACTTGATAGGTGTATTGCATCAGATAGAAAGTACATTGAAAGTGACTGAAGTTTAAACATGTAAGAATAAATACCTACTTTTTAATAAGTAAATTCCAAGTTTTGCCCCTGCTCCTTGTATCTGCCCTTAATTGCTTTCAAAAAACACCAGCCAGAAGGCTGCTGCAACTCTGAGAAAGTTCTGTGAAAAGAACAAAGAAAAGTCCCTGAGTCAATTCCTCAGGCAGCCTCTAAACAGGTCAACCATCATTCTTTGATAACATGGTCTCTGTTGCCTCTCTGGCGTGAGCAAACTGCATAACTGGGAAAAATATATACCACATTCAATTATTGGAACAGAAAGGACTCTAATAGTGAGTGAAGGAATCATTTAGATTTTATGTTTAGTGGCTGGAGGTTTGGCAGTAATCACCCAATTTTTATTCATGTTAATGCACATTACATTTCTAGACTTTGGGCTCTTATCAAGTTGCTCTGAAGAAAAACATCACTGCAACTCCATGACCAAAGACAAGGAACCAGTTGTCAGAGGCTTCCATTTTGTCTGCATTATGGCCATAATAGTTGGAGCTGCAATCCAGTTCTCTGATGAAAGTGGATTTTCGGTAAACGTGTCAAAAGCAAACCTTACTCATGTTCCAAAAGGTCTACCACCAAAAACCAAAGTCTTAGATATGTCTCAAAACTACATATCTGAGCTTCAGATCTCTGACATCCGCTTTTTGTCAGGACTGACAGTTTTGAGACTTTCCCATAATAGAATCCGGCAACTTGATTTTAGTGTTTTCAAGTTCAACCAGGATTTGGAATATTTGGATTTATCTCATAATTGGCTGCGAAAGATATCCTGCCATCCTATCGTGAGTCTGAGGCACTTAGACCTCTCATTCAATGACTTTGATGCCCTGCCTATCTGTAAGGAATTCAGCAACTTCACGCAACTAAATTTCTTGGGATTAAGTGCTACAAAGTTACAACTGTTAGATCTGCTGCCAGTTGCTCATTTGCATCTAAATTACCTCCTTTTGGATTTAAGAAATTACTATGTGAAGGAACATGAAACAGAACGTCTTCAGATTCTGAATACAAAGACACTTCACCTTGTTTTTCACCCAAATAGCTTATTCTCTGTCCAAGTGAACATATCAGTTAATACCTTAAGGTGCCTACAACTGACTAATATTAAATTGAATGATGAGAACTGTCAAGTTTTAATTAAATTTTTATTGAAATTCACTAGAGGCTCAACTTTAATGAATATTACCCTAAACCACTTGGAAATAACTTGGAAATGCTTGGTTGGAGTCTTTCAGTTCCTTTGGCCCAAACCTGTGGAATATCTTAATGTTTACAAATTAACAATAGTTGAAAGCATTGACGAAGAAGATTTTACTTATTCTCAAACAACACTGAAAGCATTGAAAATAGAACATATTACAAACCGAGTTTATCTTTTTTCACAGACAGCATTATACACCGTGTTTTCTGAGATGAACATCATGATGTTAACCATATCAGATACACCTTTTATACACATGCTTTGTCCCCAGTCACCAAGCTCATTTAAGTTTTTAAACTTTACCCAGAATGTTTTCACAGATAGTATTTTTCAAAACTGTTCCACGTTGGTTAAATTGGAGACATTTATCTTACAAAGGAATGGATTAAAAGATCTTTTCAAAGTAGGCCTCATGACTAAACATATGCCATCTTTGGAAACACTGGACGTCAGCTTGAATTCTTTGAAATCTGATCAACATGAAGGAGATTGCACTTGGGCTGAGAATATAGTGATGTTAAATTTGTCTTCAAATATACTCACTGATTCTGTTTTCAGGTGTTTACCTCCCAGGATCAAGGTACTTGATCTTCACAAAAACAAAATAAAGGCCATTCCTAAACAAATCATGAAACTAGAAGCTTTGCAAGAACTCAATATTGCTTTCAATTTTTTAACCGACCTTCCTGGGTGTGGCACTTTGAGCAGTCTTTCTGTGTTGGTCATTGATCACAATTCCATTTCCCATCCATCAACTGATTTCTTCCAGAGCTGCCAGAAGATTAGGTCCATAAAAGCAGGGAACAATCCATTCCAATGCACCTGTGAGCTAAAAGAATTTGTCAAAAGCCTAGGCCAGATATCAAGTGAAGTGCTAGAGGGCTGGCCGGATTCTTATAAGTGTGACTACCCTGAAGGCTACAAGGGAACCCCACTCAAGGACTTTCACATGTCTCAATTGTCCTGCAACACAGCTCTGCTGATCACCACCATTGGGGCCATCATGCTGGTGTTGGCTGTGACTATGACCTTCCTCTGCATCTACCTGGATCTGCCCTGGTATCTCAGGATGGTGAGCCAGTGGACCCAGACCCGGCGCCGGGCCAGAAACACACCCTTAGAGGAACTCCAAAGAACTCTCCAGTTTCATGCTTTTATTTCATATAGTGAACATGATTCTGCCTGGGTGAAGAATGAATTGGTACCTTGCCTGGAAAAAGAAGATGTATGGATTTGTCTCCATGAGAGAAACTTTGTTCCTGGCAAGAGCATTGTGGAAAACATCATCAACTGCATCGAGAAGAGTTACAAGTCCATCTTTGTTCTGTCTCCCAACTTTGTTCAGAGTGAGTGGTGCCACTATGAACTCTA
>CAUYQG010231641.1:0-13441 GCA_963574415.1 Tarsius wallacei | reverse complement strand
TTTTTTTTTTTTTTTTTGAGTTGGAGTCTCACTCTGTCGCCCAGACTGGAGTGCAGTGGCCGCTCCCGGCCACCACAGCCTCGACCTGCTGGGCTCCGGCGATCCTTCCGCCTCAGCCTTTCGAGTAGCCGGAACTACAGGTGTGCTACCACGCCCGGCTAGTTTTTTATTTATTGTAGAGAGGAGGTCTCACCAAGTTGCCCGGGCTGATCTCGAACCTTCAGCCTCAGGCAATGCATTTGCCTCGGCCTCCCACCTTTTTTAAAAAAAAGATTAATAGATTTTATTAAATAAGGATTTTAAACTTCTATATACCAAGCATGCAGTGAAAATTAAGAGGCTAAAGACAAACTATAAAAATTTGCAACATATGTAACACATGAGGTCTACCTATGACATACACAACTTTTTTCTTTTTTTTTGAGTTGGAGTCTCACTCTGTTGCTCATGCTGGAGTGCAGTGGCACGCTCGAAGCCACTGCAGCCTCGACCTGCTGAGCTCAGGTGATCCTTTCACCTCAGCCTTCCAAGCAGCTGGAACTACAGGCACGTGCCACCATGTCCAGCTAATTTTTTGATTTACTATAGAGATGAGATCTCTCAAGTTGCCCAGGCTGGTCTCGAACTCCTGGCCTCAGGCAATCCTCTCGCCTCTGCCTCCCAAAGTGTTATGAGCCACCGTGCCCAGCTCACACACTTCTTACAAATTACCATTTTGGGTTTTTTTGTTTTGTTTTTGAGTAGGAGTCTAACTCTGTTGCTAAGGCTGGAGTGCAGCGGCATGCTCACGGCCAACACAGCCTTGACCTGCTGGGCTCAGGTGATCCTTCTGCCTCAGCCTTCCAAGTAGCTGGAACTATTTTTTTAATTTATTTTTTTGTAGAGACAAGGTCTCACCAAGTTGCCCGGGCTGGTCTCAAACCCCTGGGCTCAGGCAATTCTCTCACCTCGCCTCCTAAAGTGTGCCCAGTCAACAAATTAAGTTTTAAAAAATGAACACTCCAAGAGAAAAATACACAAACGATTTAACCTGTATCTTAAAACAGGGGGGAAAAAATTCAGAATGAAGAGGAAAAGGAAGGAAAGAAGGAAGGTAGGAGGGAGCAAGGGAGTAATGGAGGGAGGGAGGGAAGCAGGCAGGGAAGGGAAGGAGGGGAAAAAAAAGAAAAATCTTTAAATAAAAGATACAAATTAAAATAACTGCAAAACATCCTTTTGTGGATACAATTACAAAGACCAATACAATACTCAGTTGTAATATAGTCAATTTAGACTGCCCAGGTTCAATTCCTGGTTCTCCCACCTCCACCCATTAGCTGCATGATGTTGGCAAGCAACTTCTCTACACCTCAGCGTACTTTATGTGTGAAGTGAAGAACCATTTTGAGAATCAAATAAATTATTGTAAGCACTTAAAACAGTGTTCTGTTCATATTAAGCAATACATGAGCAGATAGGATTATTATTATTACAGGAAACAAGCATGTCATACTCTGCTGGGAATTAAGTCACTTGGTAAGTAATAGCTTATTTGAGGGGCAATTTGCGCTCCGGGCATGGTGGCTCATGCCTGTAATCCCAACTCTTTGGGAAGTGGAGGCGAGAAGATTGCTTGAGCCCAGGAGTTCAAGACCAGCTTGGGCACCTTGGCAGGACTTCGTGTCTATAATAAATCAAAAAATTAGCTGGGTGTGATGGTATGCGCTTGTGGTTCCAGCTACTTGGAAGGCTGAGGCAGACGTGTCACCTGAGCTCAGCAGGTTGAGGCTGCAGTGGCTGTGATCATGCCACCTTATTCCAGCCTGGGTGACAGAGTGAGACTCTGACTAAAAAAAAAATTGCAAATAAACACTAAAGTCTGCACTAAAATGTGCAATTTTACTGATTCCAATGCATTTAATTAGTATAATTATCTCAAGACCCCAATAGCAGTAATTACTGCCTTAGAAACCACCTGTCTTTTAAAATTCTGTCTTAAGTTATGAAAAACTTTCCAGTAATTGTCTTTAAGATGTTTCATAAATGCAAATAGAGTATATCTTATGGCCTGGCTCTTTTCAATCTTAAAGTTCATTCTACTCATGAGCATGCAAAATAGAGGCCTCCCTACCTCTGTTCTCATCACCCCTCAAAGCTTTGAAGGGGAGGCAAAACTGATAGGGCATCTGTTTGGCTTCTATTCATAAGAAATTATCACAAAGAATACCAGAAGTGTTACTAACATCATCTCATTTAATCCACCTAACACTCCTATGGCATAATTCTTCATTAAAATTATTACTGAGCACCTACTATATGCCAGGCACTATCCTGTATTCCTGGGATATATTATTAAACAAAATAGACAAGGATCTCTGCCCTTGTGAGAGAAGACAGAAAAGATACTGTTAAAATGTTAAATAATTAAATAGCATTTTAGAATATGGTAAGTACTATGTAAAAAGAAAAAAAAGAGTATGACTAGGCACTATTCCTTTCTTAGAAATAGGATATTGATATCAGACTTGATATCAACCCTGCAACTTAATCACTAGGTGATCTTGGGCAAGTTATTTAACTTCTCTGAGTCCTGGTTTTCTTATCCATAAAACCAGGAGAAAACCTCTCTTGATGGATTGTTGTGAGGTCTGAGGTAATGTAGGTGAAATATTTACCACAGTATTTGACTCAAGTGCTCACTGGTTGGTAACTGTCTCTGCAATGAAGTCATATATACTGCCTGTGGTCATAGGGATATAAGGGACAGGGCCAAGAATTACAACCACGCCTTTTTTTATTTTGAACTTTTAAATTTAGAAAGAATTTCCAAATTATAGAAAAGTCACAAGAATAGGAATGGTACAGAGCCCCATATACTCTTTGCCAAGATTTATGTATTGTTACCATTATGGTTTATTTGAGCATTTTCTCTCTACCTTTGTCTCTCTCTCCCTCCCTCCATATTTGCATTTTTCTGAGCCACTTGAGAATAAGCAATTTATGACCCCTAAATACTTCTGTGTACACTTTCTAAGACTAGGAATCTTCTCTCACATAAGCACATCCAGTTAATTTAATATTGATTTAATATTGATGCAATAATGTTATCTAATCTACTGTTCATATTTCCCTTTTGTCAATGGATCCAATAATGTCCTTTTAGCATCATCCCCATCCCCCTTCCCCAGGATTCAGTCTAGGATCAGGTATGCATTTAATTGTCATGTCGATTTAATCTCCTTTAATCTGAAAAAAACATCTCAGCAGACTTTGTCTTTTATAGCACGGCCATTTTTAAAGAATACAGTCTCCCCCCCTCCTTTTTACTAGAACATTCCTTATTTGGGGTTTCTTTGGTGTTTCCTCATGATTAGATTCCAGTGATGCATTATCAGCTAGAATACTACATAGGTGAAGCTGGGTCTTTCTCAGGGTCTCAAACGTGTTGTTCACCTGCCCCACTGGTGATGTTAATTTTGATCCCTTGGTCAAGGTGATGCTCACTTTCTTCACCGTATAGTTCTTTTTGCTACGCAATGAACAAGTCATCTGTGGGAGCAATACTTTAAGATCATGCAAACATCCTACCCCTAATCAAAATCTATTGATGATTCTTGTCTGAACTAGTATTTACTACGATGGTTGCAAAATGTTGATGTTCCAACTCTAACACTTCCTCTACATTCACTAACTGAATTCTACTGTAAACATCCCTCCCTTCCTCATTTTATTTATTTAGCTATTTATGTATCTGTTTATTATTGGTATGGCTTCCTGTCTTTTTCAACATTTCCTAATTCATTACTGTATTTAATTATTTTGGTTCTCTGGCCCATATTTGGTCTATGGTCCCTTCAAGCTGGTTCTTGTCCTTATGACATATCCTCATCATTTATTTTGAGCACTTCCTTAAAACCTGCCATAACAATATGTTCCAGGCTCACCTTTTGCCTACCATGCCCAGTCCTGGAATCAGCCATTTCTTTTGACTATAGCTTGCAGTTCTTTCTATCAGATTATACCTGGGTCAACCCTGCAAACACCAAGGCTAGGCTTGTGGGACCTCTGTGGAAAGCTGTACCTCTGGGGTATAGGATACTTTCTGGGAAATAATGGAAAATAAAGTTGGTTAGAAAGTTGGCCAAAGAGCTAGAATTTTCTGTGATAAGCAAGTTGGAATTAATGAAGTCCCCTGATCAGAATTCAGATGGGAAATTCCAGTACAACGACTGGGAAAGGGTTGTGCTTGAAGACTGATTTAGTAAAGATTGGATTTATTAGCTGGGGACAGTCTGGAGGAGGCAAATTTATATAGCTGTCTCTCGGTATCTGAGGGAGATTGTTTCCAGGACTCCCATGGGCACCAAAATCTGCAGATGCTCAAATCCCTTATATACAATAGTGTAGTGTTGGCATATAACCTACATATATCCTCCTGTATACTTTCAATCATCTCTAGATTACTTGTAATACCTAATACAATGTACATGCCATGTAAATAGATGCCATGCTATATTTTTAAAAATGTATATTTCTTTTATATTGTTGTATTATTTTTTATCTTGTTTTCAAATATTTTTGGCCTGAGGTTGGCTGAATCCACAGGTGCAAAACCCAAGGGTATAGATGGCCAACTGTGCCTGATTTCCTTTTATAAACTAAAAAACAATGATGTAAAACACCTCTCTCATAATTCCTTTGTATAATATAGGAGCATAATAGCTAAGACAAATGAAACCAACAGAAATCTCAATTTCATTCTTGTCCATGTAATATCCATTTCTTCTGCCAACTTAATTTTTTTTTTTCCAAAACTGACTGCAAAGATTAGAAGTAACCGATTGAGCCTCATCTCTTTTCGCTGGCCACCCTCTAGTGGAGGTGAACTGAAATACAACACAATGGCCTATGAACAGTGAGCTGAGGGAGAAAAAGAAGCTAGGAGGATTTTGATATCTTTTTAATAAATAATGATGACCTTCCAAATGATATATTGTACTGTTGTTGTTAGTATATAAATATATCCAACAACTATCTTCGTTTTTCATGATGATTTGCAATTTGGTTTAGCAATATGAGCATCTCACATCACTTTATGAAGTTTGTATTTCACAACAGCACTAGCAGCTTCCAGTTGTGTCCTTTTCGTGCTTATTATTTAATCTTCGAAGTAATCCTGGGAAGGAACTGTCCTCCAGTTGCCACCACTCTGATCTAGGCCACCATCATTTCTTGTCTGGCTTACTGCCTCATTCTCCCAGCTGCTCGCTCAGCCTCTCAACACTGCCAACCCTACTCTTCACACTTAGCGCAGCCTGAATGCAGGAAAGGTTCTCCATGACCCAGACCCAGCTCACTTTTTGCCAGTCCTCCTCATCCTCCATGGTCTACTCTACCCCACTGGTCTTCAATATTTGTGGTTCAAAATAATTTCTGATGCATTTCTAAATGGACATCTAAACTTTTAATTCATCAGTACTGGAGAGGATGCAGTTTCGGCATTTTGTAAATATTTTAGAAGAAATCTTACATTACTTTTGGAATTTTTTTTTTAATTTTTAATTTTAAAGGTGTGGGGTACAATTCAGGGTTAGGTATACAAATGTTCATTATGCAGGTACCCTTGTTGATGAGGTGTGCCTCTCTGTCCCCTGGCAGTTTCCCTCAACTGCCAATCCCACCCCCTCCCCTGGAAGTTTCCCGCTACTGCCAATCCCTTTCTTATAGTATTATGATAATTGTTCAAGGTCCACTTATGAGTGAGAACATATGGTACACTGTTCTTTGTTTCTGTGGTAGATCACTGAGTATGATAGACTCTAAATCCATCCAAGTTACTGCGAAGTTCGTATGTTTGTCCTTCTTTATGGCTGCATAATATCCCATTGTGTATATATACCACTTTATTTTTATCCAGTCCAGTTTCGATGGACAGCATGGTTGGTTCCATGTGTTTGCTATTGTGAATAGAACTGCAATAAACATGCGTGTACAGGTATCTTTTTGGTAGAATGAGTTGAGTTCCTCTGGGTATATTCCCAATAGGGGGATTGCTGGGTCATATGGAAGGTCAATTTCTAGTTCTTTCAGAAATCGCCAGTTTTTCACAGATGTTGCATTAGTTTGCATTTCCACCAGCAGTGTAGAAATGTTCCTTTTTCTCCATATCCTCGCCAGCATCCATTGTTGTTTGTTTTATTAGCGATGGCCATTCTTACTGGCATTAGGTGGTATCTCAGTGTGGTTTTGACTTGCATTTCTCTGATCATTAGTGAGGCTGAGCACTTTTTTTTACGTGTCTGTTGGAATCTTAATACCATAACGTTTTTTATCTTTTAAATAATAGCTTTATTAAGATATACTTCCTATACCATAAGGTTCATACCATATCAATTTGACAGTTACCATTGTTCCTTCCAAAAACACAAAGACAAGCTCCTCTTTAACAGTCGAAGACTATACATCATTCCCTTTTCTCTTTGAACTTAAAGGTCCTTTCCTCTTTTTCCACAGATGTTTATCCTAATGTGACATATTTTTAGTCTTTACAACTTTATCCCTATTTTTTCTTTTATAGATATAAGCATTGAGGGACCCTGCTCACAAATTTAAGTAGATGAGAATGGAAATTTTATTGTAGCAATGCTACTCATTTCTTTAAACCTTTTCCAAGTGATATTTTAAAAGTGTTCTATTATCAAAGTTTCTTTGTGCTTTTATTTTGAGTGGAAGTCTCACTCGGTCGCCCAGGCTAGAGTGCAGTGGCATGATCATGACGATCATGGCTCATGGCAGCTTCAATATCCTGGGCTCAGGTGATCCTTCCACCTCGGCATCACGAGTACCCGAGACTACAAGTGCACGTAACCATGCTGGCTAATTTTTTGAATTTTGTAGAGACAAGGTTTCGCTGTTTCCTAGGCTGGTCTTGAACTCCTGGGCTCAAGCAATCTGCCACCTCAGCCTCCCAAAGTGCTGGAATTACAGGTGTGAGCCACCGCATCTGGCCAATTAGTTATTTTTAATGATTAGCTGGCAATTAGGAATTAAGAAATTAACATTCCTTCAGTGTTACTGAAAGCAATGAATTGGAACCCACTTTGGCAAAAGAATATACTATTTCATTATCACAGTAATTTTCTCAGCACCAACACCAATAATATTTTGAATTGTCCCTCTATTTGTGTCTTTGGAGGTTTTTACACCCTGTGGCCATGCCCCATACTAAGCTTTGGGATGGGTGAGAAGCCTAATTTTCTTTTGTCAAGGTAGAGACAGGCAATCATGAAAGGTGAGGAGGGAAAGAAGATTCTGTAGGTTGCCTCCTCCTCAGGCAGATGGAATTTGGGAATCTGAGAACACATGAAAGTGAATGATCTGGAAATGAATTTCTTTACAACTATTTGTGCCTGCAGGGGCATGTACACTTATCTTTAACTATAGCTGCTTCAACCTAGGGGTTTAATTTTAGTGTTTATCAGATTTGCTTGGTGAGTCTGTGAATATGCAAATTCCAGCAGGCTTCCAGAGATTCTGATTCAGGAGGTAAGCACATCTCCTCCTCTCCCATCTTGCCATACAGGTTGTCTGTGCTGAAGAAATCCTGGGTTAGAAGATGTATAAGGTGCAGAAGGCAGTTTGCCTGTGGTGTTTTCTTAAATCAGGCTCAAGGGCAGGCCTCTGAATGAGGCTAAGATGGCTGCCTAGTTGGTTGTGTGTGACCACAAAGGACCCGGGGGAGTGAAGGCACTAATAGCTCTTCCTGGGTGTTGGTTATCAACTACATCCATCCCTAAACAACGTCTCCCCCAACTTTTCTTTCTCATTTGGCAGATGGCAGGTTCTTTGAGATTGCTAATGTGCTCTGATTAGTCTATAGACCAAAGGAGGGTTATGTGTCTGTTTAAAGGATGGTTGCAGGTAGTGGTGTGCTGGTGCCAGCTCATGAGAGCTGATCATTAGAATCTGCAAGCCATTTGTTAAACACAGCCATAATATAAATTCGAATTACAAGTTATAATAAAGATATAGGTAATATCACAAGTTGAGAAGTCTCGGTGAGCCTGAAGGGAAAGAACCTTGAAAAAGGAAAAATAAAATGTCCCGTTCTTGACATTAATGCATGAGAGTGAAAAGCTTTCATGTAATTGTTTATAAACTTAAAATAAATCCTTTCCCTAATGGAGAAGCATGAAAGCTTGACCGACTGAACCCAGCCTCTAATGGTTTATTCCTTTTAGTGAATGCCCATGTCAAGGCAAAAATTGAGTCAATGAAGCCACACAATTTCCAATCTCTCTAACCTTTTCATGTTGCCATATGCACTGCAGCAGACTCAATTCAGATTGATCACAGTTGAACACTACCTGGAAGGCCCTGTGACCAATTTTCATAGACATTCTATGGATGAAGTCAATCCATAATAATAAAGTTAAATGATTCTCTTCTGTATCAACTTCAACTTGACTCCCTGTGGATTTTGAGGCTTTTCACCACCTTCCACTCCTATTGCCACTTGTGTCTGTCCCAGCTGCTGCTGCCTCTGTAGTCTGTACCCTCCACCCCCACCCATACATCACCACCTCACCAGTCCTATTCTTGCTACACACAGCGCTTCATTAAGGCCAAGTGTATCTTTCTTTGCTGCCTCATCCAGAACTCACCTTGTAGAAGACTATCCTAAGGACTCTGACTTACCAAAGCTAGGTTCAATTTAAGCTCTCTTTGGTTATACTTTACTCATGTTCAGCATGTTTAAAGAACAGGTTCAGTTCTGGTTTGCACTGTTTTACTAAACACTTTGTTTTGTAAATAACTTAGGTTTCATGGCTCACTAAAAATGAGGTATTTGAAATCTGTCTGGAGGCTCATCAGATTAGTGCAATTCATTCCTGCTTTTCTGCTCCTTTCCCACCCCCACCCCCACCAGGGACGGTGAAAATCTGAGGTATTTTGTTCTCTTGCAATGGGGATCTCACTCTAATGCCCGGGTTGGAATGCAGTAACACGATCACAGTCTCCTAGCAATTTTAAATTATGCTTTTGGTCTTCTTATTCAATATATGCACTGAAATATTTTAAGTGTTGAGTACTACCTAGAGGAGATGATATTTTTACTGATCCAGCTGATGTACACATTGGGAGAAAAACACATCAGGAAAAATGCTTCTGAAAACATTGATATGGGGCAGAATCACTTGTAATTAGATATTCTAGGGGTATAACTGTCACTGATTGTGCCATTCTAGTGCCACAAAAGATCACAAGTTATAATGTCAGCAGGGATTTGAATAAAAGAGAGTGAGGAAATTCTCAGTTATAATGCCTTTGAAGGATAGCCGATGTTACAGCCTTGATGAATCAACCTGAATGTATCTCATGTACATGTCTCTACAGCAGAAAAGTGGCTGTGGCTAACAAGAAGTCTGGGTTTCCTAGGAAACTAGATAAGCCAAATCTAGAGTTAGAAGGAATCTTAGGCCCAACACTCATCTTATTACTTACCTTTCCTGAAGTCATAAGACCGCAAGAGCCAGAACCAGAAACTGGGGCTTTCAATTTCTATGCAGGAGCTTTTTATAATTCATGATACTGCTTATTGTTAAGTGTTCATGCTTTGTATTTCCATTCAAAGGATCTATCACCTTAAGTCAATACTTAGAAATTCTGGCAAGATATACACCTATCTTCTACTGTTATTCATAGTAATAAAAAACAGGTACAACTTGAACGTTTGATAGGTTGCTTAAGTTGTGCCCACATGATGGACACTACCTCAGTTGGGCAATAAGTCATGTTAATAGTATGCACCCCTGATATGATGTAATGAAAGAGCAATTCACCTAAGTGGGTTTCCTCCCAAAAGTCCATGACTCCAGTCAAATCATAAGAAAAACACCACACAAATGTAAACTGAGGGACATTCAGTAAAATACTTGACCAGTATTCCTCAAAACTGTCAAGATCATCAAAAGCATGGAAAGTCTGAGAAACTGTCACCACTAAGAGGAGTTTAAGGAGACATGATGACCAAAAATGATGGTGAATCTCCATAAGATCTCAGAAAACACATAGATAAGAGATAAAAACTTTTTACATGAGGTAAAAACTAGTGAAATTGGAATAAAGTGTGGTTTAGTTAATAGTATTATACCAATGTTAGTTCCTTAATTGTGAAAAAATATGCCATGGTTTCATAAGATGTTAACAGCGGGGGAAAGTGGGTGCAGGTGATATGGAAACACTTTGCAACTTTGCTAAACATCTAAAACTATTCTAAAATAGTTTATTTAAATTAAGAAGTGTAATGTGTTTAAATGCAATGTGATATCCTGAACTGGATCTTGGAACTGAAAAAGGACATTAGCGGAAAAATTGGTGCAATTCAAATTAAATATGCAATTTACTTAATAATAATGTTCCAGTGTTGGTTTCTTAGTTTTGACTAATGTATCATGGTAAATGTAAGATATTAACAATAGGGGAACCTGGGTAAGGAGTATATGGGAACTCTGTATTTTCTTTGCAACTTTTCTGTAAATTCAAAGTTATTACAAAATAAAAAGTTTATTTAAAAGAGACCAGGTGTGATGGCTTACACTTGTAATCCCAGCACTTTGGGAGGCTGAGGTGGAAAGATTGCCTGAGCTCAAAAGTTTGAGACCAGTCTAGTCAACAGTGAGACCTGGTTTCCACAAAAAAATTTTAAAAATTAGCTGGGCGTGATGATGCACAGAAGGATGGCCTGAGTCCAGGAGGGCGAGGTTATGGTGAGCTGTGATCATGTCACTGCACTCCAGTCTGGGTGACAGAGTGAGATTCACGACTCAAAATAAAACAAAAATAAAAAAGGAAAGTGTAATGCAGGGTAGCTGAACAAAATCTATCTGCTTGGACCACTCTAGATAACCTGCATGATGGTATTTGATTTATTTCGGATTCTGTGGGAAATCTCTCCCCACACATTTTCAATACTAGTCCTGTTGAATCAACCTGAATGTATCTCATGTACATATATCTACAGCAGAAAAGTGGCCGTGGCTAACAGGAAGCCTCGGTTTCCTAGGAAACTAGATGACTCAAATTTAGAGAAAACAAAACAAAACAAAAAGGGCCAAGCCTCAGAATTGAAGGGAATAAGAGAGCAGTTGGGGGGGATCTATTAATCAAGAAGTTAGCTGGGTGAGGGCCAGGCAAGAGGCCAGGGAACATGTTGAGATGGTGGGTGCTTCTTTTTCTCTGCCTTACCTATAGTTTACTCATAAACTCTTTTACCCACATTGTCCTTGTAAACTCTTTTACCCACATTGTCCTTGTAATATCAGATGAACAAAGACAGCTTAAGAATCAAGTGGCTGCCATGGGTTACTAGAAAGGTAGAACAGACAGGGGACAGAGAGAGAAGGGGACATATCTAAGGCCATAGCCACAAGACAGTTCCAAACCTCGTTTCTGTAGTCATCTTCTCCACCAGAATCTGAGTTCTTCTGGCACAAGAATGTTGCCTTATTCTTCTCTAGGCCCAGCAGTGCTCTGTACATGGTAGAAACCAGTGCAACTGGGAAAGTTTTTCTTATGAAAAACTTATGGGAAACATTCAATCCTAAACACTTCACCTTTAATCTCTATGATAATTAAGGTAATTAAACATATTCTGATAATTCCATTTTTCACTTTAGGGGGGAGAGATGGCCTCTGATTCTCAAAATTATACGATTAGAGTTTGGGGGATGGATATCTTAATGTTAAATATACATTTCAAAGAATAAAGAGCCATTGCCTAGCTGTGTAATTTGAAGACCTGTGAAAATGGCATGCTAAATTATGTTGAGTCATTAGTATTTTCATTCCAATTAAGGTAAATAAGATGAAGAAACAGGCTCAACATGGCTCTTCAAAGAGCTCTGAATAATAGATGGTTTTAAACTTGTTCATCTAGCTCAGTAGTTCTCAGTCTGCCACAAGTCCATGATGGGGTTTTTGCCAAGGAAGAAGTTGGAAAATGGACAATTACTTTTTTCAAAAGCGAGATTTAGTCACTTTAATAGACTGTTTGTTGCTCTAATTATCATACAATTGTGCTCAATCTTTTTTTTTTATATATTAAAATGTTTCCTCTTTTACAAAGCGGGCATGGTAGATGGTGGCAGGCAGTTAAAGTGTCTTAAGATGGCCAAAAAAAAAAAAAAGAAAAACAAAAAGTCAATGCCCTATGTTAAACTCTAAAATGTTATGGTCCATGAAATCCCTATGTCTGGAAAGTGTTTCCATATATCCTCCTCTGGGAGAGTACTCAGGAATTTGGGAGAGGCAGTGAGAAATGCATACTTAGTGAGTATACCTACTGGCTAGCCACCAAGCTTTACACATACATGATTTCTTAAGAAATCTTTACAACTTAAGTTAGGAATTCCCATATTACAGATAAGGAAATGGAAGTTAATATAGGATAAATAAC
Source organism: Tarsius wallacei (assembly GCA_963574415.1). Lineage (NCBI taxonomy): Eukaryota > Metazoa > Chordata > Mammalia > Primates > Tarsiidae > Tarsius > Tarsius wallacei. Next base: position 1,005 of record CAUYQG010231641.1, on the reverse strand, counting down.
TTGCCCAGAGAATGTGTTAACAGAAGGAACCAACTCCAAGTTTGTGACTCTAGAACCTGTGCTCTTTCTTATAATACCACAGTACTTATTATAACTTATTTGTAGAGGGTATCTAATATTCATTTTAGAAAGGAATAGTATTTAATTTTTCTCTGTATACATTTTGATACTACCTTTTCAAATTCACTTTCTTACAGTCAGAAAACACCTAGCTTTTCAGTGTACTCATATAATGATAACAAGTGTCAGTATTATGCTCTTAAGCCTACATCCCCACTATTTTTGTGTTTTTGTTCAAGTTAGCATATAAAACCTATCAGGAGATATTCATGTGGTAATACCCTGATTACCTGCAGTTGTAACAACTAGCACCACAGTGGCCTCAAGTGCTCAAGCCAGTGAAGGCCAAGCTGCCTCAGAGTTGAAGATATCAAGTTCAAAAAAGAGACACTGGATCAATCACACTGCCACCCAGGCCTTGAGACTAAAGGAACCACAACTGGTTATTAGAAAGCCAATGGCATAACAATTCAATCTATCAGGTAGAGTACAGAAGAGTGAGGAAGCCAAAGTAAGGGAGGAGAGATGAGGTTAGAGAATAGGGAGAAGGGAAGAGGGGGTGGCTGGCAGAGAACACAGCACTGGCAAGAGGAATAAAGAAGGAAAGAAGAAAGCGGCATAAAGGCAAACAATATGCAACGTACTAGAAAGCCCAGAACACTCCAAGACCATGCTGGATTAACAAGGATATGACTGTGGCTCCCCAGCTTCTCACTTATATACTAAAAGCAAATAAAGTATAGAACATAGAAACACAATGAATTCTTAGCAGTGTTCAATTTAGAACTAGAATTAAATTTTTTTTTTTTTTTTTTGAGTTGGAGTCTCACTCTGTCGCCCAGACTGGAGTGCAGTGGCCGCTCCCGGCCACCGCAGCCTCGACCTGCTGGGCTCCGGCGATCCTTCCGCCTCAGCCTTCCAAGTAGCTGGGACTACAGGCGCGCG
>CAUYQG010231638.1:0-15665 GCA_963574415.1 Tarsius wallacei | reverse complement strand
GTTAAGGCTTCTTTGAAGTTACTTACTGGGAGTGCACAGGAGATAAGGGACTTACACCTTTTGTTAACTCTCAGGTATGTGGGTATGTGCAGGAGCACTGGAACACTTGCCATGCCCTCCCCTCGGGGCTGGGGCAAAATGGACAGACAACAGCAGGTCTCCTATCACTGTTGTTCTTTTCATTTTACACATGGAAAACAGAAATGTAGCAAGAGTAAGTACATCAATCAAAGTCCCAAAGCTAATCCTTAATCCATTGTCTGTCTTACTCTGTGCCACCATACAGCCTCCACTGAGCACAGGGTACACTTAATGAGTTTGCTCGAAGTATTGAAAGGAGCATTGGTCTTGGGGTTAGAAGCCTCAAACTTAAATTTTGGACCTACTTCTGTCTAAGCTGCATACCCTCCGATGCAAGAATTCAATTCACTTGAATATTCATCTCTTCATTTGTATAATGTGAGATCACCCGATAACATTATCCAGTACACTTGGTTAACGTGTTTGTTTTGAAGGATAGATGTACCTATAAATAAGGCAAATGTCAATTTAAAGTAAAAAGATATTTTTAATATCATAATATATTCAGTTAATTACTGAATTAATGAGACTATGGTTAAGAGGACGCATTTGAAGAATTCAGAAAATAATTTTAAGCCTTGTGGAATGCTTCAATAAGTAATTGATAAGTAATATAATAAAAACTTTGTAAATGGCAGACACTGTACTATATGCTTCATGTGCATTATTTCTGTTAGGTCGAGGTGGGGGAGAGGTCTGTAATCTGGTGCCATGCAAAAGATGCAAAGAATTGCACAGATATTAGATTGGAAAAATACTTATTTAGAAAGTAGATTCAAGAGAGAGAAAGAGAAAGGACTCACCACCCCAAGGTAGGGGAGGGGGCCAAAGGTTAGGGAAACTGCCCGAGTCCAGCTCCAGGAGAGAGTCAGGACTTGAGATGGGAGAATGTGGCGAAAAGAAAAGATGAAAACGACAGGAATCCTCTTCCTGGGGAGAGCTCAAGACTCTGCCAATTTTTATTCAATTTTCACAAGCTTATATAGTTTTTCTACCCAGCCCTGCACCCACAAAATGTATCTTATGTTGCTAACTAAACGCCCACGTACATCCATCCTTCTTTCACTCACAATAAAGTTGACCTTTAACAATTTCAACCACAGATGGTGTTTTTCTTCAATTAAACATTTGTGAACATCCTGGTTTTCTTCCTAACTTTCTTATAACTATTATAGGCCTATAATATCCTTACCCTATAAAACTAAACCTTAACTATAAGTCTTATTTATTTATTATATATTTTTTATACTATATATTTATTTCTATTAATCTTATTTCTATTCTTATATCCCTATATTTTCTTAACTATCACTAATACTATTATCTATCTTATCTTACTATTTTATCTTATCTTACTATTTTATTATTAATATTCTAACTTCTATCTTTATCAAACTACTTATTTAACCCTATAATGTCTTAACCTATTTTTAATCTCAAATGGTTGTTTTCCACCAGCTCTCAGCTGGGGTCTGTTATTTATGAGGAAGTGGTCGACTTGTTTTTCTCGACCTCCTGCTGTTACTGAAAAACATCCTTACACACCCTAAGGGCCACCCTTTTGCTGCAATCTCACCTTCACCATGCCCAAGTATAATTTTTTGCTGTCAAATGCCATCATCCATCTTTGCATCTATTATCTCAATTAAAGAGGGAACATTCTCAAGCCTATGCACGCAATCCTTCAAAGTTAGGGAAGGTCCGTCAACAGGATCCATGGGGCTTTGCCTCCTTCATGGTCACATTTTACTGGGGCCTTGCTCCCAGCCGGCGTTTTTCCTGTTTTCAGGTCCCTTTTACCTTACTTTTACTAATGATTGCGGCTCCCGGCAGGAAACAAAAACATGGCAGTCATAGCTCAATGAACACATGGCGTGACCAGAGTTTAGCAAAAGCAATGACCGCTGCTCTTTGAGGTTGAATATCTTTTAAACCTTCCCTTTGTTGGGGCAGGTCCTTAAGGTGATTGGGTGGTGGTCTATTTTACCTCATAGCAAAGGGAACAGGTAAGCACAAGTACTGAAGTACTGGACAACAGGCAGATGGGTGGGCTAGTCACATGACTGTTGCCACGGTGATGGGATCTGTTGAATTCTTCTTATGCTAACTTGATTTAAACTATGGGAATCTTTGCAGACCAGTTACTTTGCTTTGGAATTTTGAAAAATAGAAAACATTCCAGTTATGGAATGGGTAGTAAAAGCACATATTATAAGGAAAAAAGTTTAATGTTTAAGAAAAATGTATATTTTTTCTCTAAGTTTTATTACTAAAATAAAACTTGCTATTATTTAAAATATATATATACAGAAGTATAGGAAGTAAGTTCAAGTGTAATTTTATGCCCCTCTGTCCTTTCCATACATATCACCCACCCGAGGGAAATACTGTAAATATTTTGATACCAATAATTCTAGGCGCTTTTTAATGAATATACTCAGTACTTTTTAAACACAGGAAATGAGATCATGCTATGCCCTTATTTATTTATTTTTATTTTAAGAAAACTTTTAATTAATATATACATACATAAAGTACCCAAGTCATCATTGTACAGCTTGATGACTTTTTACAAAGTGAACACACTGGTCATTCAGCATCAAGATCAAGAAACAGAGCCTACCAGAACTCCAGAAGCCCTCCTCACATCTGCTCTACATTCCTGCTAATGAATGACCACTATTTTCCTATTCTAAATTCTAACACCAATGTTTAATTTTTCCCTTTTTGAAATTTCTATAAATGGAATCATGCGATATATATATATATATATATATGCTTCTTTGTTGGGCTTTTTTCCCTCCAAATTCTCTCTGTGGGATTCGTTTAGTAGTGTACTAGTAAATCAGCTCTGCAAAAGAGGGGGAAAGCCCTGATTTACCTATTTCCATGATGCAAATACTCCCACTATGCAGATTTCAAGGGGGCAACATGAAGTCACTGATCGTGCAGTTGGAAAGAGATGTCCATGATTGCCTTTTGCTAGTAGGAGCAGGCTCCAGCACATCGGGGGGCCATTCATATTTTCTTTGTAGCAATAGTTCCTTCATTTTCAGTGCCACAGACTAATCAATTGTACAGAAATGCCACTGTTTTTTCATTCTCCTCTTGGTAAATATTTAGATTATCTCCAGTTTTGGCTATTAGAAATTGTGCTTTTATGAGCTTTCTTCTGCATTTCTTTTGGAGATCATACATATTTATTTGTGTGGCTATATATCTGGAAGCCATAGGTATGCATATGTTTGGCTTTCATAGAAATCTTTTTTTTTTTTTTGAGTCAGAGTCTCACTCTGTCACCCAGGCTGGAGTGCAGTTTGTATGCTCACAGCCACTCCAGCGTTGGCCTGCTGGGTTCAGGAGATCCTTCTGCCTCAGCCTTCCAAGTAACCAGAATTACAGGGCATGTGCTACCACGTCTGGCTGATTTTTTGATATATTGTGAAGACGAGGTCCCACCAAGTTTCTCAGGCTGATCTCCAACCCCTGGGCTCAGGCCATTATCTCACCTTGCCTTCCCAAAGTTCTGGGATTACAGGCTTGAGCCACCATGCCCAGCCTATAAAAAATCTTAAGGTTTGCTAAGGCATTTGTGTAACACTCTTATCAGTAATGTATATGAAGTTCCAGTTCCTCCACATCTTTGCCAAACAAACTGCCTTTCCCTGATGACTAACAAAATGGAGCAGCTTTTTCTGTTTGTTGCCTCTGTGTTCTCCTCTTTTTTGCATTGACCAAGTATTGTGTCCAGTTTTCTGTTTGGTTTCCTATTGCTCTATATTTCTATCCTGGTTTTTCTCTTTGATTTATAGGATATATATATATATATATATATATCAAAGAGAAAAAGACACTGACCAATTCATATATATATGTATATATACATATATATATATGTCTATAATTTTATAATTTGTTTTATTTAATAACGTGACCTTATACATCACCTTATCATTTTTAGTGGCTTTATAATATTTTAAAGAACCGACATAAAGACAGAGTATTTCACTTTTACCCATACCCAAAGTTTCTATATGTATACCTGAGTCACATAATAATTTTTTTTTGAGTCAGGGTTCACCACAGCCTCAACCTCCTGGGCTCAGAGTGATCCTTCTGCCTCAGTCTCCTGAGTAGCTGGGAATACAGGTGTGTACCACTCCCAGATAATTTTTTAATTTACTGTAGAAATGAGATCTTGCTATGTTGCCTAGGCTTGTCTTGAACTCTGGGACTCAAGTTATCCTCTCGCCTCGGTCTCCCAAAGTGTTGGGATTACAGGTATGGTTTCATATATGACTTTAATAGATGATCCCTGACCTATGATGGTTTGGTTTAAAATTTTTCAACTTACAATGGTGCAAAAGTGATACACATTCAGTATACACTGTACTTCAAGTTCCCATACAACCATTCTGTTTTTTTTGCTTTTAGTACAGTATTCAATAAATTTCATGAGATATTTAACACTTTATTATAAAACAAGTTTTGTGTTAGATGGTTTTGCCCTACTGTAGGGTAATATAAGTGTTTTGAGCATGTTTAATGTAGGCTCAGCTAAGTTATAATGTTCAACAAGTTGGGTATATGAAATTATACATACCTGGTTTAAACCTAGCTTGGTCATTCACATATGCACATACAGGGAAAGTGATTGATTTTATCTTTTATAATCTCTACCACTCTGTAGAAAAAACTCTTCTCAAAGTTACCAATGATCTACATCTTGCCAAAGGCAATGACCAATTCTGTGTGTATATGTGTGTGTGTGTGTGTGTGTATGTGTGAAGAAATGACTGAACCTTGTGGCATAGTATAGCTGTGAGAGTTTTTTAGACCCATAAGGACATATGTTCTTAACAAATTGGAAAACCGTGACAAAAGTGTATTTTTCCATCAGTCTTGGAGGAATTTAGAACTATGTAGGAAGATATTTTAAATAACATAAAAGCCAAAGAAAAATAAATCCAGTGATGTAACCATATTGGTGTCTTTACAGTTCTGTGAGAAGAATTAGGCAAAATACAAACTCAAATATGTAGTCTACCAGGGTGCCAAAAATGCATACACATTTTAAGAGATGTATGTTATGTATGTATTACTTTTAGTTCAACATAATTGGAAACGTCTGGATGCTGATGGTAACCACTTTGTCCACCTCTTATAACCATGGAAGTCAAACGTTACTTGTATTCATCTTTTGTTACCAGTATATACTGAGTACTACAATTTTAATACAATTTTTTCCTTTCTTAAAATGTGTACACTTTTTTTTTTGTGCCCTCTGTATGTGAGCTATGAGGTCTGTAAAGTCATTTATCGGATATATTAACATTGATATCAATTGGTATTAATTATTGACATGATGATTGCAGATTGAACTTAGTATTTTCTATCACAGTCACAGATGCCAGTATCCCTGGTCAGTAGCTTATGTCAATATGCTAATTCCAACCATTTAAGAGTATACTCAAAGATTCTGTGGTGACACTTGTTTTCTTTGTGGGAAAGCCTATTTTTACCCCTAGAATATTTCTATTTAAACTTAGAGATTTTTAGGCAATTGAGCTCTTTAACCATAAGAAATTTAAGCATATTTAGCATTTCAAAAAATGTGATGTGCGTTTTTTTTAAGAATTTGGCCTATTCAATGAGACTTGATTCTAACGTAAGCTGTATAATTGAGTAACTGAGCTCATCTTTTGGTTTTAAATTGAAAGTATCTGCTATATTTAAATGTACTGTTACTGGAATGTGTAAAATAATATTACTCATAATTAGACATTAAATATATTTGACTTGCAAGAATTAATTTTAAGTGCTTAAAAAGATTTGTTAGATAGACTATTGAAGTTCCTAAAAAGTTGATGGAATACAGTAAATTTGTAAATGCTGCTTAAAATATTTAACAGTATTTAATTAAGTGTATAATAAGGCAACTATTATGATATGTCCTATAATTTATTGTTATAATTTATTGGATTTATAAGTAGAATAAGATATACATGTTGAACGTGAAGAAGCTAAATAAATTTTTTTAAATCTAGCTTTAAACAATCAAATATTGAATATAAAAATCAAAGTAAAGCTCTGAATAATTTTCTGTATATCAACCTGCCCTCAAGGAGATGAAAAAATCATAGTACAGGCACTCAGGTTAAAGAAGTTAACTGTCAGTTTTCTCATTGACACCTTCTCTTCTTGACGCTCCTCTCTTCTGAGTTGATTGGCATCCTCTCTCTGGCTCCTTTGCTGGTCCCACTTCCTTTATCAGACCTTGAAATGTCAAAGTATGCCATGGCTCTCTCTTTGACCCTGCTCTCTTCATTCTATAGTTTCTCTTGAGGTAATTTCAGACTAAATACCATCTGGACTCTGACAGAAACTGGCGAGAGGTTCACCAAACACATTTCCTTGTTGTCCTAGGCACACAGCTAGACCATATGTCTCAGTCTCCCTTGAAGATAGGTGTGCTTACCTTCTTACTAGTTATCATGCAAGAGCTAATAAAATATAAGCAGAAGTGATGTATTCTTCTTCCAAGCTTGGCCTCCCCCAAATTTCCTAAACAGTTTCTTCCTCTCTCCGTTTATCCTAGTCATTTGGCTGAATACAGAGGCTTTAGCAGGGAGTTCAGAGGCCCTAAGGAATGGTACAGCTGCAGATAAATAGAAAGAGTTTAGATTCCTGTATCATTACTAGGAGCAATCAATAATGCCCAAATGGACTTTATGGCAGAAACAAACAAACAAAAAAAAAACTATATATTGATTAATTTGTTACAAAAACTGGTGTCACTAAAAACTTCTGACCTTGATTGAAACCTGAATTTTTTGATGCTTGTTGTCAGACCAGACTTCTCCTCTGGGATTCAGAATTAAACATGAATTAATTGCTTAATTGAAATCTCCACCTGAAAGTCTATTAAACAGTTCAAGCTTCACATGGTAAAGATAAGTTGCTCTGCCCTCCCTACCTCTTCAATACCAGTCCCGCCTCTTTCCAGACTTCCTTGCCTGTTCTCTCTGAATAAATAACACCACTCTCCATTGCAATTCAGTCTATAAACCTAACTCATTATTAACCTTTTACTTTTATTTACTGTAGTTACCGCTGCTGTACTCCTTAAAAAAAAAAAGTCATGTCATCTGCTCAAAAACCTTTGCCTTTACTCTTTTTTTCCCCCTCCAAAATAGCATTTTAACTCTTCATCAAGATGTACAAATCTTTCCAAAACCTCAAACAAATTTATTCTTGGTGATGGACATCTATCTATCTTGAAAACCTTGTGCCCCCGGGCACACTTAATTGGATGAAGAATAGATATCTGATTCAGTTTGGGAGAGTCTTTTTGCTAATGTGTTGAAGTTTACAGAGGCTGCAAGTGTTACACATATGGCTAGTCAACTTCTGCCTTCCATTTAGACAGAAGTTTTACTAAAGAAAGCAACATTAACTAGAAAGTAGAATAAAGCAAGTGCCCAGAACGGAACGGGAACGGTATTGGAAATGGAGATTCCCTGAATTTGTGACCTCTGAGATCTCAGTTTCAGAGTTTCTTGAGACCTATTGTCATTCTTACCCTTGATTCCCTGAGACAATCTTGTGTTTTTATAGTAAGCTCCTGTTCCCCTTAAACCCATCCTTTTTTGCTCAAACTAATGAGAGTTGGTTTCTTTGACTGTCTACATAGAATCCTGAATAATTATGCTCTCCAGCTTTCTTATGTCTTACATGTAGCACTATCACCCCATTCCCCAGCCCCATCATGAAACAGAAAAACTAGATACATTGAACTTCATATGGTTTCTGGAACATTCCTGGCTATTTGATAAAATCTGTCTCATTTGCCTGTAGTGTTCATTATCTCTTAACTTTCTAGAAATGATCTAGTCATGTAGCAAGGCTCATTCCAGATACCACCTCTGCATTGGACTTACTCTGGACTCCTGCAGGAAGATGTTTTTATTCCATCTTCTGTGCTGCCATAGTACTCTGCCTACACATCTGTAATGTGTGAAGGACATGACATCATCATTGAAAGCTTTTCTTTTTTATTAGACTGATTTAAGGGCAGAAATGATGCCTAATTAACTCTGAATGTCTCCAGGATACTGTGCTGACACAGAGTGTTTGTGTATGCTAGTCAAATTAGGGAAGGAAAGAAGAAACTATGCTATCCTAACCAGTTACTGTTTTGGTAGATGGTGCCTATTTTAATAGTTCAGTTTTTAAAATGATCCTTTTAGTGTACTGACTTGCTTGTTTAGATTATGCCTCAGCACATTTCTTTGTATACTTCATCTTCCATCAGCAATAAAAGTCAAAAGGGGAAAGAAAGAACTATGATGGCAATCAGTGTGTCAAACCTATCTCTCCCTAGCATTTCTCCAAACATTAATTTTATTTTTACAATTAAAGGTATATTATCTGGAAAGTGAGGTTAAACCCCCTGTTCTCCTTGGCTCGGAAATTTTTGCTGAATGGATTTAAGGTTGGAAATCCACTGCAACTTAAAATCTTGGTTGGCTGGACGTAGTGGCTCAGCTTGTAATCCCAGAACTTTGGGAGGCCGAGGCGAGCAGATTACCTAAGCCCATTGGTTCGAGACCAACCCGGAAAACTTGGTGAGATCTCGTCTCTACAATAAAATTAAAAATTAGCTGGGATCGGTAGCGTGTGCCTATAGTTCCGGCTACTTGGAAGGTTGAGGTGGAAGGATCGCTGGAGACCATCAGGTTGACGCTGAGGTGACCGTGAGCAGGCCACTGCACTCCAGTCTGGGTGACAAGAGTGAGACTCCAACTCAAAAAATAAAAAAATTAAAATTAAAAAATAAAATTTTTGCTAAAGTTGCTCTTCCTAGCAGCAGTCAAATTGGGTTAGAAAATAAATAGTTGGAGAGAATGAAAAATCCTCTTAGAGGTATTACTGCCTCCATTCTTCCACATATTTACTATTTTGTTGTTATTATTAGAGTCTCACTTTCTTACCCAGGCTGGAGTGCAGTGGCACGCTCATGACAACTGCAGGCTTGACCTGGACTCAGGCAATTCTTTCACCTCAGCCTTCCAAGTAGCTGGAACTACAGGCGACCATACCCAACTAATTTTTTGAATTTTTTGAATTATTGTAGAGACAAGGTCTCACCAAGTTGCCCAGTCTGGTCTCAGACCCTTGGACTGAGCCAATCCTATCGCATTCACCTCCCAAAGTGCTGGATTACAGGCGTAAACTACCACATCCAGCCTCTTCTACATCTTTTAATGGACTCTGGAAATCATAATAATAATAGCTAATATTAACTGCTTATTTATCAACCACAGAGCCAGGCATTGATCCAGGTGGGTTATTTTTATTTTAAATTTTCTTTTTTTTTTAAATTTTTTATTTTAAAGATGTGGGATACAATTCAGGGTTAGGTATACAGATGTTCACTATGTAGGTACCCTTTGTTGTGGAGGTGTACCCCCCCTCTCCTGGCAGTTTCCCACTGCTTTCAGTCCCTTTCTTATAGTATTATGGTGATTGTTCAAGGTCTGCTTATGAGTGGAGAACATGTGGAACTTAGTTTTCTGTTTCTGTGATAGAGTACTGAGTATGACGGACTCTAAATCCATCCAAGTTGCTGCGAAGTCTATATGTTTGTCCTTCTTATGGCTGGATAATATTCCATTGTGTATATGTACCACATTTTCTTATCCAGCCCAGTTTCGATGGGCAACACAGTTGTTTCCATGTTTTTGCTATTGTGAATAGTGCTGCAATAAGCATGCGTGTGCAGGTATCTTTTTTTGTAGAATAATTTGAGTTCCTTTGGGTATATTCCCAATAGGAGGATTGCTGGGTCATATGGAAGGTCAATTTCTAGTTCTTTCAGAAATTGCCACACTGTTGGCCAAAGGGGTTGCACTAGTTTGCATTCCCACCAACAGTGTAGAAGCATTCCTCTTTCTCTGCTTGCTCGCCAGCATCTGTTGTTGTGTATTTTATTAATGATGGCCATTCTTACTGGGGTTAGGTGGTATCTCAATGTGGTTTTGATTTGCATTTCTCTGATGATGAGTGAGGTTGAGCACGTTTTCATGTGTCTGTTGGCCACCCATATATCTTCTTTTGAGAAGTGTCTATTCATGTCTTTTGTCCACTGTTTAATGATGCTGTTTGTGTTTTTCCTTTCTGTATATTTGAGTTCCTTGTAGAGCCTAGATGCTAGTCCTTTGTCAGATATACAATTGGCAAATATTTTTCCCATTCTGTGGGCTGTCTCCCCACTCTGTTAATGGTTTCTTTGGCTTTGCCGAAGCTTTTCAGTTTGATGAGGTCCCACTTGTCTATCTTATCTTTAATGGCATGGGCACCTGGGGTTTTGATCAGGAATTGGTTGCCAGTTCCAATTGCCATAAGGGTATCTTCTGCATTTTCTACGGTTCTTATAATGAGGTTTTACATTTAGATCTTTGATCCATTTAGAGTTGATTTTTGTGTATGGTGATAGGTAGGGGTCTGTTTCAATCTTCTGCATGTGATCAGCCAGTTTTCCCAGCACCATTTACTAAATTGATTCTCTTCTCCCCATTGGTTATTGTTGGAGGTTTTGTCAAAAATGAGTTGGTTGAGAAATTGAGATTTTGCTTCCAGAATCTTTATCCTGTTCCATTGGTCCATATGCCTGTTCTTGTACCAATACCAGGCTGTTTTGATTATTGTAGCCTTACAGTAAAGTTTGAAGTCTGGAAGTGTGATACCTCTTCCATGTTTCTTTTGCTAAGGATTGTTTTGGCTATTGTGGTCATTTATGTTTCCATATGAATTTCTGTATTGTCATTTCCAGGTCTGAGAAGAATGATGTTGGTAATTCAATGGGTATTACATTGAATCTGTAGATTGCCTTTGGTGGATGGACATCTTAACAATGCTGATTCTTCCTATCCATGAGTATGAAATATTTTTCCATTGGTTTGTGTCTTCTTGGATTTTTTTGAGTAGTGTTTTGTAGTTTTCATTGTAAAGGTCTTTCACTTCTCTGAGTAGGAGGATGCCGAGATTTTTCATTTTTTGTGTGGCTATTGTGAATGGGATTGTGATTTTATTTGGTTCTCTGCCTGCTTGTTGTTGGTGAATAAGAATGCAACTGTCTTTTGCACATTTATTTGGTACCATGAGACTTTGCCAGAGTCCTTTATCAACAAACAAGTTTTTGACAGATTCTCTTGAATTTTTTAGGTATAGGATCATATCGTCAGCAAAGAGGGAAGCTTAACTTCCTCTTTTCCTATTTGGATACTCCTGATTTTCTTCTCTTGGCTAATTACTCTAGTTAGGACTTTCAACACAATGTTGAACAAGAGGGGTGAGAGTGGGCAGCCTAGTTTTGTTCTGGTTTTCAGGGGTAATGTTTCCATTTTCTGTCCACTTAATAATATGCTAGCTGTGGGTTTATTGTAGATGTCTCTTACTATTTTCAGATATGTTCCTTCTATACCTAGGTGTTTGAGGGTTTTTATCAAGAATGGATGCTGGATTTTATCAAAACCTTTTTCTGCATCTAATGATATAATCATGTGGTTCTTGTTTTTACATCTGTTGATGTATTTAATTACATTTATTGTCTTGCAGATATTGAATCAGCCCTGTATCCTGGGGTCGAAGCCTACTTGGTCATGGTGGATGGTTTTTGAAATGTGTTGCTAGGTCTGATTTGCTAGAATCTTATTGAGTATCTGTATTGTTAAGGGATATTGGCCTGTAGTTCTCTTTTTTTGTTGTTGGATCTCTACATGGTTTAGGTATCAGTGTGATGTTAGCTTTGTAAAATGTTTTGGGGAGAATTCCATCTTTCTCAATTGTCTGGTATACTTTCAATAGGATTGGTATCAGCTCCTCCTTGTACATTTTTTAGAATTCTGCTGGAAAGCCATCCAGTCCAGGCCTTTTTTTGTGGGTAGTTTTTCTATGATGGAGTCGATTTCCTGGGTTGTTATTGGTCTATTTAGTGTCTCAGTGTCTTCTTGTATCAACCTTGGGAGGTTGTGTGATGTTAGAAATTCCTCCATTCATTTAAGTTGTCAAGTTTTTTTCCATACAGGTGTGCATAGTAATCTCTGATCGTCCTTATTTCTTCAGGGTCAGTTGTGATTTGATCTTTATATTTCTGATTGTGTTTATTTGGGCTTTTTCTTGCTTCTTCTTGGTCATTCTGGCTAGGGGTCCATCAGTCTTCTTAATTCTTTCAAAGAAACAACATTTTGTTTTGTTGATGTTTTCTCTGATATTTTTGTCATCTGTGTCCTATATTTGGGCTTTTACTTTGGTGATCTGGATTCTTCTGCTAAAGTTAAGGTTTTAGTGGTCTTGTCTTTTCACCTCCCTTAAGTGATTTATTAGTCTGTTAGTTTGTGATATTTCCATTTTTTTAATGTGTGTTCACAAAGGTATAAATTCCTCTCTTAGAACTGTGTTCATGGAATCCCAGAGATTTTGGTAAGATGTTTCTTCATTTTCATTTGTTTCCAGGAATCTTTTAATTTCTGTTTTGATTTCAGTGTTGACCCAGGAGTTGTTCAGTATCATGCTGTTTAGTGTCCATGTCTTTGTGGATTTGGGGGAATTTTGTTGGTGTTGATATTTATTTTTTTTCACTGTGGTCTGAGAAGGTACATGGCAATATTTAACCTTACGGAATTTGTTGATGCTTGATTTATGGTCAAGGATGTGATTGATATTGGAGTATGTTCCATATGGTGGTGAATAGAATGTATATTCTGTGGTTTGGGGTGGTATATTCTGTAAGTATGTATTAAGTCCATTTGGTCAAGTATCAAGTTGATGTTCCAGATCTCTTTGTTGATGTTTTGCCTCAATGATCTATCTAGGGTTGTTAGTGGGGGTAACCTCACTATCCTCATCATGAGGTTCTTATAAAGCTTTTTGTTTGTTTGTTTGTTTTCTTTTAGCTTTGGGGTTGTTGTAAGTGTGTGTTTTCAAGTCTGCTGTTGTGATGTATTCTCTATTACTCCTGTGTTCTGCTGTTCTCCTGAGAAGTGCATGGTTGTTCTTTTTTTCTTTCTTCTGTGTTTAATACCTTTTTGAGCATCTCCTGTCAAGCTAGTCTGGAACCTGCTTGGGATTGGAACCTCTTAGGGATTGGATGTCTGGGAATACTTTAATTTTCCATCACTGGTGAAGCTGAGCTTGACTGGGTAGGAAATTCTTGGCTGAAGTTTTTTATGTTTGAGGACTTTGAATATTGGACCCCAGTCCCTTCTAGCTTGTAGTGTTTCTACTGCTAAACCTGCTGCTATTCTGATTGGTTTTCCCCAGTAGGTAGTTTGACTTTTCTCTCTTGCTGCCTTTAGGATTTCTTTCTTTTGTGCCTACTTTGTGTAGGTGAATTACTATGTGTTTAGAGGTTGGTTTTCTTATTTGATATCTTGTGGGGTTCTTTGTATCTCTTGTTTTTGGCTGGTCACATCTCTGGTGAGATGAGGAAAGTTTTCTTGGATAACCCCCCGAATACTTGCTCCAAGGTGTTCTCCATTTCCCTTTCTTATTCTGGGATATCAATCCGGCATAGGCTCAACTTCTTGATATAATTGCTCATCTCCTGTAGGCTTTGTTCTTTTTTTCTGAGTTCTGTTTCTTTGTTTTTTACAGACAGGCTTAATTTCATGTTCTGGTCTTCAAGTTCTGAGGTTCTTTTTTCTGCTTTATTAATTCTGCTTTCCATTCTTGTCATCTTGTTATTTATCTCCTGAATAAAAATTTTTATTGCCAAAATCTCTTTTACAAGTTCTTTCAGAGTTACAGCTTGTCTTTCTTGAGTCTTATGTACTTTTTCCATCCATTATCTAGTCCCTGTTTTATTTTGGGGCCAGTTGTTGGTGACTTCCATTGTTTGGGTTCTGAGGTCTGATTTTTAAGGCGTATTCTCTTGTTACATTGGAAATTACCTGTGATCTTCCAATGGTTTTTTTTCCTCATTTGTGACAAATATCCTTCTTTTCTTTTTAGTTCCATTATTCAGTGGCAATGGGATATACTTTCACTTCTGATATTTTCTCAGCCCTCTATTCTTCCCTGATTAGGGCTCTGGATTTGTTCTATTTTGAAACAGGACTGTGAAAGGGAAGTTTTGCTGTCTCTTGTAGTTTTGAGACTCAAATAGGTGGAGGATGGGGAGCTAGGATTCAGAAACTACTTGCAAATCACAATGTTCACTGATTGTGGTATGGGTTTCCTGAGATCCACTCCCCATCACTACTCTATGTGACAATGCAATGGGTATGTGTGGGTACCTCTGAGTCCAAGATACAGAAACAGTAATGAGGAGAACAAAGAAGAGTAGAATGAAATAAATGGACAAAAATTTAAAGAATAAAAGATGAGAATAAAACAGAACAATGAAAGCAGAAACCAAAACAAAAACAATTGAACAAAGAAAAACACACACGCACACACATACCAAAACAAACTGGAATAACAACAAAGCAAAACAAAACAAAAAGCAGCAACAACAAAAACCAGGAAAACCACACACACACACATACACACACACACGCACACACCCAGCACAAAATGAACGGAGAAGAAAAAGAGAAAAAAAAAATAGGAATTCAGATTGAACTCTCACACATATATTCACACATAGTTAAACTAAGGAAAAAAAGAGCAAAAACAAACCCACAACAACAAAAACTGAAAGATGAACTCTCAATTTCACATACACACATAAATGGAAAATAAAAACAAAAGAAGAAAGAGAAAAAAAAAGGAGGGATGCAGATTGCACCCTAACATGCACATTTATGCACAAAGGAAAAATATTAAAAAATTAGAAAAGCTAACAAACAAAAAATTTTTTAAAAGCTGTCCTCTTGTGGCAGATTCTGTAATTGTTTCTCTCATCTGCTTTTCTGTTGTCTCCTGCAGTGCTTTGAACTCATTCACTTTCTCCCCAGTGTCTGGACCAGGGAAGGAGAATGAGTCCTCCCCTCCCACTCTCATGTGGTCAGGGAGATCCCCTCCAGTGGGGAGGCACAGGATTGTCTCTTCCCCAGGTACTGGTGGGGGGTGCCCCAGCCAGGCCTATCCTGGAGTGGAGTCCTCCCCTATTGCGGCTGACATCCAGGCTCCGCCTGGGTTCATCCCTCTCAGTCATACAGTTCAGAGATTATCGAGGAGGAGGGGGTTGGTTCAACCCCAGACTCACCAATGTTCTCTTTGGCCACACCCTTTGTCCCACAGCTGAATCAAGGTAGAAGGTGGGTTGCCTGAGACTCAGCACTCAGTCTATCCCTCCAAAGTTTGTGCTTTCAGGTTATTCCCTCTGGGTCATGACCAGCCCCTGAGTAGCTGATCTGCCAGTAACAAAGATCAGGTCTGTTGCTCCACGGTGAGCAAGCCAGAGCACTTTCCTTCCCTGTTTTCAAGAAGGTGGCACGGTGCCTTTTTTATCTTCTCCAGTGGGGCTTAGCCTCTGGGCTCCCTCTGCAGCCTTTTCTGCTAACGTCCTGCCAGGTGTTGCAGTGGTGAGGCAGAGCCTAGAGCCAGCAGACTCTTCCCATAGCTTCTTCCCAGGAAGA
>CAUYQG010231637.1:0-18169 GCA_963574415.1 Tarsius wallacei | reverse complement strand
GGGATTGGCAGTTGAGGGAAACTGCTAGGGGAGGGAGGGGCATACCTCCTCAACAAGGATACCTGCATAATCAATGTTTGTATGCCGAACCCTGAATTGTAACCCACATCTTTATAATTATTAGAAAATATTAGTTGTATTTAAAGCGATAGTTTATTATATGCACAATACAATTTAGAGTTGGATAGCGCTAAGGCAAAGAAAATAAAATTGGGTATATAAAAACAATGTCAAGAGTTCAAATTCCAGAAAAGCTCCCAGAAAAAAAAGAGATATAAGAGGATGGTCAGTAAATTGTGGTTAAATCTCTAGCTAGTTATATACAAAGCTAAATTAGTCACTCAGGCATTAGTCAATCATTCATTTATTCATTTGCCGAATTATAGTAGTAACTTACAAGCTTCCTGAATTTCTTTTTCTTTTCATATCCTTAATATTTTGTATCTATATTTATTTATTTTTTGATTCAAAACTTGTCAAATTTCTCTTCTTAAATTATTTTTATTTTTAATGTAAAGATGTGGGAAACAATTCAGGGTTAGGTATACAAACATTGATCATGCAGGTACCCCTGTTAATGAGGTATGCCCCTCCCTGCCCTAGCAGTTTCCCTCAACTGCCGATCCCCCCCCCACCAACAGTTTCCCATTACTGCCAATCGCTTTCTTATAGCATTATAATTGTTCAAGGTCCTCTAATGAGTGAGAACATATGGAACTCTGTTCTTTGTTTCTGTGATAAATCACTGAGTATGATCGACACCAAATTCATCCAGGTTGCTGCAAAGTCCATATATTTGTTGTTCTTTATGGCTGCATAATATTCCATTGTGTATATGTAGCACATTTGTTTTATCCAGTCCAGCTTCGATGGGCAACATGGCTGGTTCCATGTTTTTGCTATTGTGAATAGAGCTGCAATAAACATTCGTGTGCAGGTATCTTCTTGTAGAATAATTTGAGTTTCTCTGGGTATATTCCCAATAGGGGAATTGCTGGGTCCCAACAGGGGAATTGCTGGGTCAATTTCTAGTTCTTTCAGAAATCTCCAGACTGTTTTACAGAAAGGTTGTACAAGTTTGCATTCCCACCAGCAGTGTAGAACCATTCCTTTTTCTCCACATCCTCGCCAGCATCTGCTGTTGTTTGTTTTATGAATGATGGCCATTCTTACAGGGGTTAGGTGCTATCTCAATGTGGTTTTGATTTGCATTTCTCTGATGATGAGTGAGGCTGAACACTTTTTCCTGTGTCTGTTGGCTGCCCTTGTATCCTCTTTTGAGAAGTGTCTATTCATGTCTTTTGCCCACTTTTTAAAGGGGCTGTTTGTTTTTTTCCCCTCAGTGCATTTGAGTTCACTTGTCAAATTTCTTTGAAAAGATGCAGAACATAAAAAAGTCAAGTAAAATTAAAATATCATATTCATTAATCCAAAATGTAATTATTAAACAGCTTTTGCAAAGTACACTGGGAAAGATAGAGAAGAGGCAGAAGTCATTGAACCCATATTAGTGAGCTTATACTATCATAAAAACAAAATTCCTTAAATTGTTATAAATAGTATTTTAATATATATAATGAGTACATGTTGCATTGTTTCGTTATTTCTTAAGGCGAAAATGGATTTTACAAACAGGAATGGTAAAACCAATGAAAAAATGCTAAAATAAGATTTCTATATCAGAAAGTGGGATTATTCCCTATAGCATGATATCCTTTAATTAATTTATTTACATATTCTCTTTTCTAGCTGTAAAGAACTGTGAAGTGTCTGATATATCACACTGCACCCATGCTAGCAGATTTGTCTGTCACACTTTCATGCTGGCAGAAGATATGAGAGTCCTGGGTCAGAAGGAAAGGAGTTTATTATTATGGCATTACTGGAAAGAAATGTTTGTTTATCATTGTTGGAGAACATATTTTCATCAGTTTCCTCATGCCCTCAAATTTCATAAGATCAACAAACATTGACCCATATGGATGCTAAAAAAACAGTGGATTATTTTACGGGAGGAAAATTCTGAGTTTATGAAGCCAAGACTTTTATAATGGATGGAAAGAGAACCTGCCATTTTACTCCAGAAAAAAATTATCTTTATTATTTCCAGAGAAAAATTTTTGCTTCATAGACAGACACTATCTCTATCTTCTAAGGTTATATATGCAAACCTGTTCTTTCCTCTGGAAGGTGACACTATCTTCTAAGACTGTTCATGATACAAAAATCCTTGACAAGGTAGACTAGAATAAAAGGAGAGGCAATAGCTTACTCAGAGGTGAAAGGTGAAAAACAAACAGAAATTTATTTCTCGGAATGTACCCTTCTTTTCTACAAGTCTTCACTTCTGGTAAATTTTCTCTTGAATGTGGTACTCTGTTGATAACTGTGATTAATATGACAGAAGTTTGCAACATTTATTTAATTAGTTTCATAAAAGCATTTAACTAAGGCTACTACCAATAGGACTCCAAGAAGCAAACGTTGACCTTCTGTGTTAAGCTCATTCATGCTTCCCAGGATTCCAGACCCAACCAGCAGAAAACAACTAATAAACCATTATGGTCCATCTTAGAAACCCAGGTGGATTTTTCCTAAGTTTCTATATTGATGGCTTTAGTTAACCTGAGACATTAGTCCATGTACAGAGGAATATATTAGCAATTGCACAGATTTCTCCTTGGTCTGCATTTATCTATCTATAGCAACCTTGGCTAGTAAATTGAACTGGACTGATGACTTCCAGGACTAAGGTGGTATCATTGACCACTTCATTTAAGGTCAGAGACAGATTCTACGCCACCTTTTCTAACTGGATGACCACACCATAGGGATAGCTGCCTATATGCTGTGTAAAAATAACATGTTAATTATACCTCCAGAAAGCTCCTCTAAGTAATCAAGTGTAGTCTTATTTTAGAGAGGTCTCTACGATCATCTAAGGACTTTGTAATAATTTACTGTTGACGTTTCCCTAAACTTTAGAGTGTCTCTTATGACCACTACTAAGGTGCAAGTCACAGTGTTTTAGAGAAGTAGGAAGGTTAATCCCTGACTTTCACACAAGTCTCAAAAGTGCACATAGTACCACTGGAAAGAAATGTTTGTTTATAATTGTTGGGGAACAGCAAGTAGGACCTACATCATCAGGAGAAGAGTTTGACAGTGTCTCCAATAAGGCCTCCTAGTCAGCTGATAAACTGTAAGATTTTTTAATGCAGTTTGAATAATTGAGTCTAGTCCTGGTTTTTGGAGACTTCTTGAGGGCATTCAATCCAATTTGTCCTAATTGTTCATGCCATCAGTTACTTGGCATTTGTCCAACCCCAAAATGACTGAGTAGTGGCTGTGGGAATAGGGATAGGGAAGTTATCAGAAGATAATATGGGTTTTGCATGAGAGGTTTGGGAGTTGGGGTCATCCTCCAATGTTTTTGACAGATTTCTTTGTAAGATTAAGGCAATCGAGTAATGATCAGTCAGGGGGATCGAGAACAGTGAATGGGCAGTTTTATCAATTAACTTTAAGACACATATAATGGTTTAGGAGAGAAATAGCTTAATATTTTCATTAATGAGGATGGCTGCAAGAATGTTCTGAAAGATCAAAGATAATTAATGCCTACCTGCTTCACACCTCCCAGATTTGAGATATTTTGTCTCAAGAGTTTTTGTTTTTTTCCACTATTACTAAACAAACAGAAAAGTGTGTCCCAATCCAGTAGCTGTAATTTAACTTTTTTCTGGTCATCTAAAATTTGCACCCAGACATGGAAGGATTTTATGTAAGTTAAAGTACACTTTTACAAAATTTATGGAGTTCCATTGTATTGCCTCTCTTAGTCTGTTTAAGCTACAATAGGGAGATTCAGTGAGCATTGTATTCAGGCAAGTAGTCATTATCTTCATAATATAGGACCACATCAGTTCAACCTGAGAACCTGGATGCCTGAACTAGAATTAAATTTGAATCTTCTAGGCCCCTTTTGGCTGGGCTGTCACCTGAAGTGTTAAAAACCAGACCAGCTTGGGTTTATCTTTCTTTATTTTTTTGAAAGTAGAATTTTTTGAGAGGACAGAAAGGCTCCTCAGTGGGAGGGGACCAGAGGAGGTTGCCCCAGCTTGGATTTTTCATTAGAGAGAGAAAAAAGTATCATGTTCAGAAATTAATTAGGACACAATTTTACAATTTCAAAAAAAAAAAAAAAGTCTATACAATTCTCTACAACTTTATCCTGTTAACTACCCAGGAAGTTGCCAAGAGGATATGATTCTTTTCTGGGGATTTCTGTATTTAATGATTAAAATGCCTTACTAAGGTATGTAGACTAGGAAAAGCTGAGGGAGATAAAGTCATAAATCTTTTAGAGTCAATTTTTGATAAACGGTTTTCATGCTAGACAATATCAGATGTCTCCTTATGGTGTGAGTTGAGGGTCCATTGAATACCTTGACCTTTAGCCAGTTGTTGAACTTTTTTGTGATAAACTGTACCACTGTCAATCTTAATCATCTGTAGATGATTAAGATTATATTTGGCTCTTAATCATCTGTAGATGATTAAGAGCCAAATATATGACACATTAGTTACAATGGCCATAATTATGTGGTCTGAATTAAGTGACTGGTCTAGAACAGCAAAACATAATAAGAAAAAGTGTCATTGGAAAAGAGTCATCATCAATAACTCTGAGAAAGGATCAAAAGTTTATTAAATTCAATGGCTAGCAGTAGATGAAAGTAATAACCTATGCAGTGTGACATATTTCATTAGCAGACAAATGTGTTAAAGAAGAAATTGAAAGGGAAATTAGAAAATAGTTCAAGATGAAAGAAAATAAAAATACAAAATACCAAACCTTACAAGATGTAGAGGCAGTCGTGCTTAAAGGGAAATTGATATCTGCAAATATATATATTAAAAAACAAGAAAAATATTAAATAAATAACTAAACTCCCACCTTAAGGCACAGAAAATAAGAGCAAACATAGTACAAAGAAAATAGAAAGAAGGAAATAATAAAGAGAATAGAAATTAATGAAATAGACAATGAAAAAACAACAGAAAGATATTTAAAAACCCAAAAGCTGGTTCTTTGAAATATGTACAAAATTGACAGAACTTTAAGTAGACTGATCAAGAAAAAAATATAGTGGACTCACATTACTAAAATCAAGAATTAAAGAGGGTACATAATTATTGACTTACAGAAATAATGGATTACAAGGGAATAATATGAGCAATTGTAGAACAACAAATAATACAACTTAGAAAAATGTTTAGAAAGATACAAATTACTAAAGCTGATTCAAGAAGAAATGTAAAATATGAATAGACCTATAAGAAGTGAGGGGATTGAATTTACAATAAAAATTCTTTTCACAAAGAACAGTTACGACCAGATGATCTCAGTCATAAATTTCACCAAATGCTTAAAAAAGAATTAGCATCAATTTTTCACAAACTCTTTCAAATAATAAGAGAGGAAGAGGTAACTCTTCCTAGCTCATTCTATGACGCTATAAAAATCAGACAAAGATATCATGAGAAAAGCAAGAAACTACATATCAGTATTTCTTATCAATATCTATGCAACAACCCTTAACAAAATATTGATAACCAAAGCCAGCAACATATAAAAAGAATTATATACTATGACCAAGTGGAATTTATTTTGGGAATTGAAGATTCATTTAGCATATGAAAATCAATCAATATAATGCATCATATTCATAGAATAAAGGGCAAAAAGCACATGATCATCTCAGCAGAGACAGAAAAAGCATTTGACGAATTTCAGCACTCATTACAAAAGTGAATCAAAAACATAAATATAAGAGGTAAAGTTATAAAACTCTTAGCAGAAAATTATTTGTGGATATGTATTATCTTAGACTGGGAAGGAGTTTATTAGACATGACACTTAAAGTATGAGCAACATAAGAAAAAAAGATACATTGGATTTTATTAAAATTAAAAACTTTTTTTCTCTAAAGTTTAATATCAAAGAAGTGAAAAGACAACCACAGAATGGGAGAAAACATTTGCAAGATCCATATATCTCATAAGGATTTTGCATTTTGAATATATACAAAAATTCACAAAACTATACAAAAAAGGAAAAATAACTCAATTAAAAATAGGCAAAGGATTTGAATAGACATTTCCTCAGAGTGTTTATACAAATGTCCAATAAACACATGAAAAGATGCTCAACATCACTATTCATGAGGTAAATGCAAATCCAAAGCTCAATGAGATACCACTTTAAACTCACCAGTAATAAAAAAATAAAAATAAGCAAGCCAAAACCTGGAAAATAACAAGTGCTGGTAATAGAGACATGCAATAATAATAATAAAATAAAGCATTTTGCTGAAATGTTTGCAGTTTAAAAATACTAATAGCTCTATTTAAAAATATTGTATTACATTTTAACACAACTGAATATATATTTGTATTTTATACTGTAAACATTTCTGAAAATAATGATAATAAATATAATTCAAAAAGCCAGTGTAGAAAAATTTAGATTCAAATTGTGTTCCATGAGAAAATAAACAAAATATTATATAAAATGAAATGTCATGTAATGTTCTATACTTTAACAAAAAAGAAGGAAGACATAAAATTGTTTTTTTAAACCAAAATGATCAAACCAGTCTGATTTATTTAAGAATTCACCTTGATTAGGAATATTATATGAACCTGGATCCAGATGTAATTTTGCATTTATTTACCAAATATTTTAAAGTTCTTCACATTATGTATTGTTTTTATGTTTATTAATTGTTAGCTGAATACCTCTTTGCACTAATTTTCTTTCCCTTTGGTGATAGGGCTACTTGAATCAGATATTTCTATATTGTTAACTAAAAAGAATCCTATGGTCAATTAACCTCCTACAGTGTTCCAAAATGCAATCCACAGATACTGAAGTATATCATTACAAACGGGCTTTTGTAAAAGGCTTATTACTTCCTCCACATGAGGAGAAGGAAAAGATTTTTCTCATTTACAAAGGCACAGAGAATTGGCAGTATCAATGTGACTTCAGTTACAGGTCAAAAACAAATACAAAATAACCTTGAATGAAATACAGAAATGCAGAACAGTGAGGTAAGATTTTCTGCTAAGAATGTCAGCAAAAAGGAGACATTTTAAAGTTATTTAGTACCAAATTTTGTAATTATATTCATTTTAATTTTTATTGCATATGAGTTATGAAAACTATTTAGTTGTAATATAGTAACTCTAAAATCTTGAGAAAAAAAATCACGTTAAAATATTATATAACATTTATGTCAGTCCTTACTTCTAATATTAAGAAGTACAAACTTTTTATTAATAGAAACTTAGTTTTTCCCCATCTACTTAAGAAATGATGAAAAAAAAACCTCACGTAATTACAAATCATGTTGATTCAAAGGAAGACCAAATGATTAGACGAGCAGAGCAATTACATGTCTTTGTTTAGCTAAAAAATACTTTCTGCAATACTTTGTAAAATGCTTATTTTCTGCTTTAGTTATTGTTTCCCGAATGACTGTACTTAAGTCAAATATGGTAGAGCATGCCTGTAATGAATTCTAGCACTTTGGGAGACCAAGGAGGGATGATCGCTTCAGGTCAGTAGTTCAAGATCAGCCTGGGTTACCGTGGGCTCCACGTGAATCTTGCTGGTGCCTCTGTTTTGACTCAGGACAACTCTCTGCCCCTGCTGATGCAGGAGGGATGTGGGTAGAGGGCCAGGGCTGTCTCTTCCTGGTTGGGTCCACAGAGAATTGTGTGAGATGTATAGAAAAAAAGGCTGTTGCTTCACAAGAAGGGGGTGGGGTAGGGAGAGAGGGAGGGAGAGAGGGAAGGAGGGAGGGAGGAAGAAAGAAAGAAAGAAAAAATAGTGACTGTGCTCAAATCTTTGTTTTAATATGAATACTCTGGATCCTATGTTGTTGTGTTGATTTCTACACGTGTGTTGATATACATGTGAGGTGTTTAATGCTAGTTTCTTAAACACTATGTTTCTTTTCAGCTTGAGCAGAAATGTGGACATCAAAATATTTTCCAAGATCTACAAGGAATTAAAATGTGCCAAAAGGAAAAAAAACAAACTGCCCCATTACAAAGTGGGCAAAACACATAATAGATACTTCTCAAAAGAAGACATATGGGCAGCCAAAAGATACATGAAAAAGTGCTCAGATTCACTAATCATCAGAAAAATGCAAGTCAAAACCACACTGAGATACCACCTGACCCTAGTAAGAATAGCCATCATTCATAAAATAAAAAACAACAGATGCTGGCAAGGATGTGGAGAAAAGGGAACGCTTGTACACTGCTGGTGGGAATGCAAACTAGTTCAACCTCTATGGAAAACAGTGTGGCGATTTCTAAAAGAACTAGAAATTGACCTTCCATATGACCCAGTAATTCCCCTACTGGGAATATGCCTGGAGGAACTCACATCATTCTACCAAAAAGATACCTGCACATGCATGTTTATTACAGCACTATTCACAATAGCAAAATCATGGACCCAACCATGCTGCCCATCAAAACTGGACTGGATAAAAAGAATGTGGTATATATATATGATGGAATATTATGCAGCCATAAAGAAGGAAAAACATATGGAGTTTACAGCAACTTGTGTGCGTTTAGAGTCTATGATATTAAATGATTTATCACAGAAACAACTGAGTACCACATGTTCTCATTCCTAATTGGACCTGAACATTTACCATAGTATTTATAAAATATGGATTGACAGTAGTGGGACACTGCCTTGGGACAGAGGGCACATAACATCAATAAGAGTACCTGATCTCAAACTAGGTTAAGATGGGACCAATGGGAGGCCCAAACTTTACCTGTACGATGACCACTTGCGTACCTAACCCCGAGTTGTACCCCACATCTTTAAAATTAAAAAATATATATATTTTCTAGGTAACGTCTTTAAAAAACTTTCCATGGCTGGGCATGGTGGCTCAGCCTGCAATCCCTGCACTTTGGGAGGCCGAGGTGAGAGGATTGCCTGAGCCCGGGGGTTCAAGACCAGTCTAGTGAGACCTCATCTCTACAGTAAATCACAAAAACTAGCGTGGTGATGTGCATCTGTAGTTCCAGCTACTTGGAAACCTGAGGTGGAAGGATTGCCTGAGTCAGTAGGTCAAGGCAGCTGCGGCTGTGAGCGTGCCACTGCACTTCAGCCTGGGTGACAAAGAGTGAAACTCCAACTAAAAAAACAAAACAAACAAAAAACAAAAAAAATTTCCTCCAACCCCACTGGTGGACTAAAGTTATTATTTAGGTACTTTATGCCACAAACCACTGAAAGTTTCTACACTTTGCAGTGAAGGATCTTTTATATTATTAAATTAGCTTTACCAATATGAAAAATATAACAAAACTAGACTTACTGCCACCTAAGGAACTAAAACTTAAAGTTAAAATAATTATAAATACACTATATAATCAATTGTTTGCATAGCTTTTTGAATACTGCTAAATTCTGGATTGTACCAATGAGGAAACAATTTTAAGCATAATTTGAACTCTGATTCATATCTTCTTTCTCAGATATGTGAACAACTTATGAGGTTGGACAACTAAGTTCCTGAACTTGCCACCATGTGCTTACACTGGACAAAAAAACTCGGTAAGATTTCATAACCTTGGTGTATCAGTGTCTCACAGCTGTGTTCCTTTCAGTATGTGGTGGTGTCTTGCTGAGCAGCGTTCATTATTGTTGTAGGTTTTTGGGTGTTGTCATGAAAATATTGGAGCTATAATCAGAGCAATGAACAAACATTAAATTTCTTGTTACACTTGGCAAGAGTGGAAGTGAAATTATGTTAGTCTAAGTTTATGGGGATAATGCCATAAAGAGAACAGCAGTGTACAAGTGTGTTTTTCTGAGGGGAGAGGTTAGGGTCAGGATGGCCAGTAATGAGTAGAACTGACAAAACCTTGCAAAATTATTTGAATTGTATGTAAAAATCTTTGGCAGACTGTGAAAAGTATAGGAGACTAAATAAACATCGATAGAGAAGCAGTTAGAAAATCTTATCTGAAAACGTTGGCATGAGAAATGTGTGGGCAAAAATGGCCCTGAAGGAACTCTTGCATCATGACAACGCACCAGATCACATAGCACTGTCTGTGAGGGAGTTTTTAGCCAGGAAACAAATAACTATTGGAATACCCTCCCTACTTACCTGATTTAGCTCCCAGTGCCTTTTTTTTTAACCCATAGATAAAGAAAATATTGAAAGGAAGACATTTTGATGACATTCAGGACATCAAGGGTAATACACCAACAGCTCTGATGTCCATTCCAGAAAAAGAATTCCAAAATTGCTTTGACAGGTGGACGGTACTGCATCGGTGCATTGCTGCCCAAGTGGGTACTTCAAAGGTGACCATAGTGATACTCAGCAACGAGGTATGCAGCACTTTTTCTAGGATTAGTTCATGAACTTAATTGCCAGGCCTTGTGTATAGCATCATAGTTCAGTTGCTGAAAGTCATTTAAAATGTAAGTATAGTGGCTTTGAGTATTATGTAGGGGAAATCAAAAAACCCCAGAATTATGTTTTGGAGGATGAACGCTTTGTAGTACATGCTTCTCCTGCCAGGTAAGTGTTCTAGAAACCCATCAGCATCAGTGCACCAGCTAACAGCTTCAGTGTTTTTTTTTGTTTTTTTTTTGAGATTCTTTCAATGAATTTGCTCATTTCATGACTGGTGATTTACAAGCATGTCTGCCCATATCACACTGAGTATTCAGCAGTTTTTGACCAAAAATGGCATGACCCCTGTGCCCCACCCTCTCTATTCACCCAATCTCATCCTGAGCGACTGTTTTGTTTCCCTGGATCAAAAAGGTCATCAAAGGGAAGCGTTTGCCTATGTGGAAGAAGTGAAACAAAAAATGGCAGAAACATTACAAAGCTTCAAAATTGACTAGTCAAAACTGTTTCCAGCAGTGAAAAAAGCATCTCAGTAGGTGTATTGAATCAAACGGAGACTACTTTGAAGGTAATGGAAGTTTA
The DNA here is from genome assembly GCA_963574415.1 of Tarsius wallacei. NCBI lineage: Eukaryota > Metazoa > Chordata > Mammalia > Primates > Tarsiidae > Tarsius > Tarsius wallacei. The sequence continues at coordinate 7,109 of CAUYQG010231637.1, read as the reverse complement.
AACATGTAAGAATAAAAACACGATTTTTTATAAATAAACTCTGGGGGTTTTTTTTTGGTCATCCTTCATACAAACTTTTCAGTGTATTTTATATAATCTTGAATTTATTTAGTAAAATCTAATATTTTATTTGGAATACTAAATATTACTAAATGCGAGAACTACTGTGACTCAGTGAAATAAAAGCAAACACTTTATTAAGTCACCAATGTCTACTTATACACCACGCACAGTGTAACATAGAATCTTATTCATTGTTTTCCAATTTTCTGTTCTCTCTTTCATCGCTCAAATTCAGATTTTCTTCTTTGCTATTAAGTCTATTAAAAGTACCTTTAACAATTTAATGTACATTATATATGCAAATCTTAAGAATAGTATCAGTAACAGATTTTTCTTTGCTTATGATGCATTCTCAAGAAAAACATTCTTCTTTAAGAAGTCATATTTAAAATACTATCAAAACACAAACTTTCATGTAATAATAAACAAAATTGATCAAGATATATACTCCTCATAAGAGTGTAATTAAAATTGATTCTCCAGGCAGCTAACTAGCCCAATCCCCTACAAGGTTCTGTGAAAAACAGATTTAAAAAATTCAAAATGAACAAGTGCATATTGAAAGACTGAGAATAAGATTTCTGTTAGAAGAACATGCTCTCTCAGAAATAGCCATGTTGGAGCAAGAATGGTCTGAGAAATTTAAAAAATTAAACACATTCAATGAGAGGGAAAAAAATCTGGATTAGATCAGATCAGACATTTTCTCTGACAAAATTTTATGTTTAGGTGCATTACCTGTCTTCTCTCATTTAATCCCTACTTCAGTCCTGCACAGTGATAGTATAGATCTATTTTATGAAAAATACAACCAAAGCTCAGTAAGACTATGTGAATTTCCTAAGATTATTTTGCCAGTAAGTAGCAGAACTGGTATTCAAATATTGATTTCTGTCTTCAAGGATTGTGCTCTTGGTTACTATTTTATCTTTTCCAGATTCCAGAAAAACCCATTAACTTTGATTACAAAATCTGATTTTGGAATTTTCAGAAAAATTAGTTTAGTTACTTTAATAGAGAGTTAGGCCAAAATTGATCATTAACATGACCACGGTATTCACTGGTGACCTTCAATTATAAGTAAGGCCTCTTCTAATCTTCCCTTTGGGATATTTTTGGATTATATTTTGTTAATTCAGAGTGGATTATAGGTAAAATAAAAAATAGAATAAAGCTGGGAGGCATAGTTGGTAAGGGCCTGGGTTTGATTTCAATGACTCTTTAATTTCTATATCTTGAACATCCTAACTTCTTTTGGGTTACAGGGTCTTTGCATATGCTTTTCTAGCTTCCTTTAACAAATTATTCCCACAGTTTTAGTGGTAAATATCATGTTATACTTTGGGTCTCAGTGATCTGTTATCTCTTTAAAGACATTTTTCCTTGTAATCGTATCCAAAGTTACTTGTCATTTTATTGTTTGCAGTTTTCATATATTTTTAACATTTGTTGCAGTTGATAATAACTGTGTTTATTTATGTGTCTGCTTATTAAATGAATCTTCCACTAGAATGTGATTTATAGGGTAGAAGGAATCATATGTCTATATTGTTCAGTACTTTAGGCTCAAATCTAAGACAGCAACATGTGCTCAGAAATGATAATTTAATAAATGAATAAGTTATAGCCAAGAAAAAAAATTATTTGAATTTAAACTTCATTAAACACGTTTTTAAGATGTTGGCTTCTCCTATTTGGCATAATGCTATTGCCTCCATTTCTTACAAGATGACTTGAATATAATAAGGTGCCTTGTATGTAAGAACACTCCATAAAGTTTAAAATATTACACTAATGCAGACTAAAACTAAGTGAAATTTATCATAAATATGGTTCCATGGCCTGTTTCAGAGTAGTCTCTTGTTCTTGGTGTCGTCCCCTTCTAACATTATATATCCAACTGCCTTTGTATGACTTTCTGATTGAGCAAGGCCCCACAACAGTGCTACCACAACTCATCTTGTCTTCTCAGATTGTGGACTAACTGGTGGCATATTTTGACCTATTTAATGAAAACTCACTCACCAGTTGATTTTATCATCCCCCCCAAGGCATTGTAAAGTGACTGGTTAGTTGATTAGATACATCTTATGAAAATATATTGGCGATAGTTTCATAGCTTACCCTTTTATAGAATTGCATTCATTTTTACTTGGGCTCTTAGAAAGTAACTTTTGTAGACATTTACAAGCTGCACTGACTTAAGCAAGTAATATAATTTTGGGTAAGGCCGACATGGATGATTTTTGTAAGGATGGTTGAACCTATGTCTGTATGAATTGTCATCTGTTTTACCCACTACTTCAGAATGGATCACTAACTTGAACGTGAAGTTATTTTTTGTAAAGACATGAAGAATTTCTTCTTATGACAACAGATGACTTTTATGATTTAATCAAACAATCTGTGGTTTGTGTTTTTTTCTACCTGATCAATAAAGCTCAGAATGTGTAAGAGGCTATGTGTTAGAAAGACGCGCGTCTGTACTGGAGGTGGGTGTATATCACATGGAAACAGGTTAGCTGGTAAGAGATTTCATATAGTACAAATATACACGCCTAGACCTCTATGGGATACACTTTGCTTCTCTGGAATAAAACTTGTTCCTAAAATAGCAATGGCGTTTCCCCTCCTGACAAACAGAATTAATATCTGTCCAGCTAAATAGTCCTTTTAATACATGAGGGGACCCCTCCAAAAAACAAAATTGATTTGTAAAAAATTGTGTGTTAATTTTCACATGTTTAAACTTTAGTCACCTTCAAAGTATTTCCATTTGATGCACTACACCTAAAAAAATGCTTTTTCAACTGTTCGAAACAGTTTTTGAATTCATCAACTTTGATGCCTTTTAGTATTTCTGCTGTGTTTTTTTTTTCTCTTTTCTCACCTCTTCCATGTCAGCAAAACATTTCCCTTTGAGGACTTTTATCATCCGAGGAAACAAGCAAAAAAAAAAAAAAAAATAGTGCTGGGGCATGATCGGGCGAATAGGAAAGATGGGGCATGGAGATCATGCCAACTTTGGTCAAAAGTTGCCGAACACTCAGTGCAGTGTGGGCAGGTGCATTGTCATGGTGGAAGAACCAGTCACCTATTTGCCACAACTTGAAGTGTTTCTTCTGCAAATCGTGATGCAACCTTCTCAAAACGTCTAGATAAAGCTTTGGTTAACCGTTTGATACTGGGGAACAAATTCTGAGTACTGCAAGGGGCCTGCCCTCCAAAAGATAATTCTGTTTTTTAGGTGGTCCACCCCGTATAGCTGTTTGATCTTATACTACAGTAAGTCCTAGGTAGTGACCTGGAAGAGGGAAGGAACAGGAGTTGCCATTCTTAAATGTTATGGAGCATTTTTGAAACATAAAATAGACTCTGAAGTTTTGTTTTTGTTTTTGTTTTTGTTTTTTTGCTTTAAATCTAGGCTGGGAAAGAGTTGTTCTGTGCTGGAACAACAGAAAAATCGGACTCAAACTGAGCAGGGGAACAGAAATATACAGCTCCTTGTTTGACAGGAGATACAACTCATTAATACTACTTCAGTGTTGAAGGAAGAGAACATTCTATTATCATTTCCATCACACAGTTTCAATAATTGAAGATAAACAAATCCAATAAAATTTTACACTGAAATACCACCCTTTTCTTTGTGGTACTTAAACATTAATTTACAAAGTACATAATAGAAAATAATTATAGAATCCTCAAGAATAATTTGATGAAAGTTGCAGATAATGTGATAGGTAGCTTTTCACCCATAAATTATTACTTCAAATTAAATTAGCAGTAACCTGCAGGCAATTCAGGCTTTGTAAAATGAGTCTTCCATCCAATATCCCTTCAAGGCTTCAGTTTTCTAGCAAAGGTGATGCATTTTCTTATTTTCTTCAGAAAGGAAAAAAGAATGAATGATGCTAAGCATTGACTTTTATTAATATCTTTATGTCACTTTTTTCTTAATGTATTTGTCCCTTATTGGCAGGTGTTCTTGGAGATTTGAATTTAAAACAGAAAATTTTGGAAGTATACCCTTAGAATTTTACCACTTCAAACTCACCTTTTCAAGGGAATTGTTAGGCTGGCATGACTAAGGCATGCTGTGACCGCCCTCCCCCCACCCCCCACCCCCCGTTTTTGCATGGTTGCTGTATGTTTTTCCTAAAACCACAGATCTTCCATCAGATTTATTCTTTGCTTTGGCTTGTATATATGTAGCCTTGTCTTCTTTTAGACATCCAAGACTAGAGATTTATAAATAGATCCTTTGAAACTTTCCTACTCTTAGACTGTTTCATAATTCTGGTAATATTGATATAAACCAATTCTATTCACTTTTTCTAGATCTCTTCTGAGTAGGTGGGGTTATGTGGGAAATATTTGTTAACTCTAGCAGTGACAGATATATTTTTATATGCTAGTTTAAAATAATATTTTTAGACATTCAAGTTAATGCTAAACCTATGACCATGAAGCTCTAACCCAAGAAGCAACAATGTGATATAATTAGGATTCAAAGAAATATAATGTAGTTTCTGGTCTCAAGCAGTTTGTGAACTAGTCACAGAAAATGTAACAAATACACAAGCACATACGTTTAAAAAACTGAGTTGAATAGCAACACAGAATTAAAAGATTATTAGAATTACTACAATACAGTTCCAGGTTAATTGCCATATGAAATATAGGCATTAGGTCCCTGTATCAGGCATTTGAATACTTCTGTGAATCAAGACCAAGGACTCTGAAAAGCTAACAAGGTCTGCCTTGTTCTCAATACGGTTTACTAATGTATTGACTGAGATGGACCAATGTGTAAACGCTGGGGCAGACATAACAACTTGGCCACTTTAGTGTTCTTTTGTGGAATAACATGATATGTTCTAGAAAAAGAAGTGTTTTAATTAAAGGATTCAGAATCCAGAATCAGTTATAATCAAACAACATGAAGATGTTTTTATGCATGTTTTCTGTGTAATTTATAAATAATTTCTCATTGCTATCTTTTGTGATTACTCATTCAGCAAATATTTATTAAGTGTTTATTATATGTTGGGCAGTAGACTTAGAATAGCGGTATAATGGTAAACCAGGTAGACCAATATTTACTTTTATCAAGTATAAAGCCTGGGAGGAAGTTAGATATTAAGTTGTAAAACTGAATCAAAATAATTTATATAAATATGTAAAATTTCAATTCAGTAATTCAGCAAATATTTATTAAGCACCTACTCTGAGACTGTATTTAGAATACATTGGTTAAAAAAAAAGATGATGATTCTTTCCTTTATGAAGCTTTTATTTCTACTACGGGAATGAGAATAGGCAATTTAAAAATTAAAAAAATTATTATATGCTAGAAGATGGCAAATGTTATAGGGCAACAGGGAAGGATTGGGGGAACCAAAGTAGGGTGAAAGGAATTGAGAATGAGCAGTGGTGGTAGACTGGCAGGAATAGACTGCTCTCTTAAGTAAAAGCATGGTATACCTCATTGAGAAAATGACATTTGAGAAAGAGATGAGGAGTTAGCTATGTGGGTATATAGGGGAAGAATGTTTCAGGCAGAGAAAATAAACAGTCTGGAAGCTGTGCGGTGGGAATTTGCTTCAATGTTTGAGAAACAGCAAGGAGGTCATTGTGGCTGGAATAGAATTAACAAGAGGAAATTCATTACAGAAAAGTCAGAATGATGCAGTGCAGGCGGTTGTTGTGTATCCTAGTAGGCCATTGTATGAGAAACCACTGGGAAGTTTTGAGCAAAACAGAGACACTATTTGAGTGTTCTAATCTGACCTACACAGTACAGGGATCACTCTGCTATGTTTTGGCTTAACTTAGTAGGGTTGGGCTTATGGCGACAAAAAAGTTCTATTATAAGACTATTAAACTTCCGTGGAAGTTTAATAAGCAAGTTTTTGTGTTGGGTATTACTTTCCACTTGAGTTTCATGATAGATGACATTTAAACCCATGAAACTGAATGAGATTACTGACAGAATAAGCATATATAGGGAAGAGAAGAAAATCAAAGACAGAGCTCCGGCCTTCTCCACTATTATAAAGTCAGGGAAAAGAGGATGGATGAACCACCAAAAGAAATGGGTAAGGAGCAATGTGTGAAATAGGAGGGAGACCAAGTGAGTGATAATACTGATTAAATGTTATAATGATTCCTTACTATAAAATTAACCTTCAGACAAGATAGTGCTTTAAGTGAATCCCACTTGGGAGTGTGAAAATTTTTGTAGTTCCTCTTTTTCATGTGCCACCTTATATCAGCCATGTTCATTTTTGTCATCACTAATGGACCTTCCCTGCAAAGGAGCCACACAGAGAACACCTGCTTCCTCTCTGCCACAGAATTATGTCAGGAGATAGGCCTAGCTTATATGGGGCTTCATTCCTTTCCGTCAGCTTCCTAGAAGCCTGTGGATTAAATGTAGGAATCTGCTTCTCCTTGTGTTCATAGAACACTATGCTTCACAAAGGCTTTGATTACTTTTAATCTGATGGCCTTAGGGTGCTTCTATACCAAAGCTTTGAAAATGTTCAGAAACAAAGATGATCACATTTACAGTTTATTTTTGGCACTTTTTGGGTTTTTCAGCTTTACATTTTTTTCCCACAAAACAGGGCAAACTTTGTAATGATGATTAACAAGTATTCTGTGATACTTACATGGACCCAGCAAAGGACAGAGCACATCTCTTTTTTCAAAGCCCAGTAATCTTCAACAAATGAAAAGTTCAAGAGTTTGCAAGTTTGTAACCAAACGGACATATTCTTCTTGGTTTATTGAAAGGGGCAGGAAACACACCCAGTGAAGAACATAGACTTTCTTTCTTTCTTTTTTTTTTTTTTTTTTTTTTATCACGCTGGAGTAAAGAATGAGATGGGCCAGGCTCGGTGGCTCAGCCTCTAATCCTGCGCCTTGGGAGGCTGAGGTGAGTGGATTGCCTGAGCCCGCGGGTTCAAGACTCGCCTGGGCAACTTGGCGAGACCTCATCTCTACAATAAATCAAAAAATTAGCCGGGCGTGGTAGCGCG